>ARYC01018130.1:0-57488 GCA_000711775.1 Oxytricha trifallax
TCAGACCTCTACCACATGATCCTAAAGTGCGTTTTGAGTGATTAAATTAAATACATTTACTATAAATTTCACATTAAAACCTATTAATAACCCTCAACCCCTAACAAATTCCCTACATATCAAAGCACTTATAAACATCATTAAGAGTTTTGGGGTTTTGAGTGGTGCTATTTTTCATTTAAAGATCTAGCCCAAATTTTACTTCTTTATTAAGTTTTAGAAATCTCTCTCTTGGATTACAATATCCATAGGGGGAATATCTTGCATCACCCTCACAAATCACCAATTAAGAATATTAAGTTTGAAATTTTAAATTGCATTTTAAACATAAAATATTAATTGAGATGTGGGTTTCTACCAAGAAATTCTGTTATCATTTTGTGAAGTCAATAATCCATTTAAAGTGGCTAAATTAAATTCTGTAGCTGTGGCATAATCATAAATTATAGTACCCGCTGATTCATCTAATTTTAAATAAGTGACTAAAGTTTTGCCATAATACAAATTTGTGTTGATAAATTTTCTGTGCATTGAAAAACTAAAATATTTATAATTTTTTAATACACTTATTGTTGGTATTGAATTTTAAATTAGCTTTCACAAAAATACAACCGAATTTTTTTATATGATTAAACTTTAAAGTTCTTGGGCTTTAATTCTCAAAATATTTCCTTCATTGATATAATCACTCCACACTTTAATTTCTCTTAGATACCCACCAAATTTAGATACAATAATTTCTCTATTTGCTTAAGGCATTATCATTCCAAAATTTTCACCTGAAATAACATGCTCAGGCTATAAATTGCTATCAGGATTTATAAAGTATGAGAATGGTTTGCTATCTATATAGGCTGCACTAACGCAATGCCATTTTGTCATATTAGTCATTTAGTCTATTTATAGTTATTGTGAAGTAGTGTTTTATGCATTAGGTTGAAACTAAATGTAAACCATTTTATATATTAAAGAGAACACTAAATTAAATTTTTTAATTTTAGTTTACTAATTATCGAAATGAAAAGCTGCAAAGTCTTCGAATAATAGGAATTGTTAAGTTGAAATAATAGGAGATATCAGCATATAGATCAAAAAGTTTTTTATGCTTCAAGTTTAAAATTAATAACGAAAATTAATATAACATATAGCAGAAAGATATAGTATATTGTCCATTAATTTCTTTAGATATTTATCCAATTTTTAATTGATTCGTTACTGAAGTAGTTCCTATATTAGCCTATTAATGTCCAAAATATAAAGCTTTATCTTTTACTATATAACTATTTTCACTTGTTTTTCTCATATCTCGCCCCGAAGCCTACTAATATTCATAGTCCCAACCTATTGTAATCACATTAGTTGCTATAACTGTCTTTCTTTGATAATATGAACTATCATAAAGTTCTTCTGTATTTTAGAAAAAATTATTTAATTACAAATGAGTAAATAGAGTATGCAAGTATATTAATTAAATAAATATTATTCTGAATGAGTCTCTTATAATTTGTAATAGACCAATAAATCATTAAGAAATTGGGTTTTATCTAAAACCCCATGATTATATTTAAAATAAAATAAGGGTAAAAATAGATAGAAATGAAAAAATTGCAGATAATAATAGTTACGAGTGTTTGGTTGAGGAGCTATCTGTTCTTATTGGGTAAAAATAAAGAAAGTTTACACAAATTAAATTAATTGGTAGAGGTGATTTTTGTTTTAAAATTGATGATCCTTCTTATGGTTTTAATAATGCTGGAATCAATTCTAATATATGATCAGCTGATAATCTTTTATCAATATACATTCCTAATAAATTAAATTTTAGCAATTAAACAAAATCTGTTTATTATTAATCACTTATTTATGCTTTATAAAATAATGGGGTTTTATTTCTTAATTTAAATGTCTATATATCATTCCTTAAGAAAAAGGTGATCCAAAAATAGCATAATTACTTATTTTAATTGTTGTACCAGGAGATGAATCCGTTTGAATTATATATTGAAAATAATTTAAATTAGTATTTAAATCTCTTTTTATTTAATGGTTTCATTTTTTAATTAAAAATTATGATCTAAGTAGGGTTTGCATTTTCAAATGAATAATCTTAACATTAAGCAACTCCATTTTAGTTTAAAGTACCATTTATATATAATTTCCATTATCGCTTAAAAAGTACTAATGCAATTTTTGTCTCTTCTTTAAGATTTATTATCTGCTATGTATTATTAAAAATATGTTAAAATTTCACAAAAAATATCTATAAAATGTATAGAAAACTTGATTTGCTACATTTATATTTGGACTTAAACACTGCACAAACAATTGCTAATTTAAAATGTGAACTATTACTACTTTTAATCAAAATATAATAATTATTCAATTTCAAATTTAGTCAAGAAATGTCTTATATCAAATGATTGAATAAACCAATATTAATTATTATAAAATTTTAAAGCTACTTAAACTAGGTGCATTAGAATAATTGGGGAAGATGGAGCAGTAGGAAATTTGAGAACAGTAAAATCAAATAATATTGTAGCTGAATAGCCTATCTTTAAAGCTGCAGTGTTTAACTCCAATTTACCCTATTGTATTGCAAAAAAACTTTTAAGTTAAGCTTGTGTTAGTTTTAATTTTGAAATTTAATTTAAAGATTTAAGAAAAGCTTTTATTTGGATTTATTAAAATTTATTAATAACCTATATAAGTTTATGATTGGAAATTTTATTCAAGTTTTTTCCAAAAGTTTATTAAATTTTAATTTATTATTTTAAAAAAAAGGACTATGGTTGCTCGATTATAAATATTTTTAAAGTACTAATATTTTTGTTAACTATAAAATAATTGTCTTTAAAGAATATTTTAAAACTCTAAATACTGAATCTCAAAAAAAACTATTATATTTATTTTTTATATGCCGTAAAAAAGGTTTATCAATACTATATTCCTAGCTTAAACTATTTAAAAACAAATGGCATAATTTATTAAAAAAATTACATTTAGGACATCAATAATCTACTATTAAAAAATATTAAATTTATTCCATATCTTATTTTTTTAAATTATATTAATATGTTTATTCATTTTTTCCATTATATTACAGTTTTATAAAATAAATTTAGTTGTCTAAATAATTTTCTTTGTTTATTAAATCTGATTAATATAAAATATGGGTTTTTATAAAAAATTTAATCTCAAAGAATATCAAGAGCGAAGAATAAGGATAGCAATAGTAAGATTTTGAAATAAAGTTGAAAGGACAAACATTCCAACCAGTCGTCTAACTTATTTATGTTGGAGCCTATTACTTATTGCAATTTTATATTAGAATTTGAGAGTAAATATAAATAAAAATATACAGTATTGAGTTAAAATAATTTGTAAAAGTTAGTTGATTCATATAATTTTGTCAGTCTAATTTATATTTCTGACATAGGTAAATAAATTTATATTAATTTCAGGTAGTTTTATATAAAAAAAGAATTACACTGTTTAATATAAGTAGATTAATTAGTGTAATGAAATGTAAAATTCCTTCTAGACTAATAATTTATATAAGATTTAACCCCAAACCCATCATTCATCATTTGTATAATTATTTTTTTTTTAAAAAAATTTCATTAAGTTTTATAAATAACAAGAATTTGTGCAATAATCTATTTGAAATTTCATAAATATATATTTTTTTATTTAATAATTTAATAGCATATAAATTTTTGAACTAAATAAATTTGATTAAAAAATAACAGATTAAATAAATTTTAAATTTTCTTAAATATTAATATTCGTAACTTTATAAAGTATCCCACGTTTCTCCAATCATATCATATGGATGTGCATCATAGTCATAGAGCACTGTGTAAAATTATATTTAATTTCTAATTTTTTTCACTTAATTATAATTGATTTAGTTATATAAAGTTTACTTGTTGTACTGAGTATAAACCACAAAATCTAGTTTAATTATTATAAAGATAGTTTTGGTTATATTGAAAGTTCATTAAACATAATTTAATAAATTATAAACATTTGATAATCATTTATATCATAATTAGGAAATATTTAATATAAAAAATTGAGTTTTGAGTTTCGAACATTGATAAATATGTTAAGTTTAATTGAAATAAATTTTATAAAAAATAATCAGATAAAATATATTAATTGTAATATTATTTAATTTTAATACTAAGGATTAAATCCTAAAAATTAAAATAAATATAATAGGAATTGAGATGTATAAATAAAGTCTCAAAATATGAATAAAATTTCTGTCTAATCAGAATTTTAGTAAAAATAAATATTATTAGTAGTAAGATACTTTAGGTAAATTAAGATTCTTGAAATCAAAACGAAATTTCTAGACTTTAATTTTATAAAATACATTAATTATTATTGAGCGCCATATCTTTGTCAGTCTAACGATTCCATTTGATGAGCAGACCACTGTTGCTGCTAAAAACAAGTTACTTTAAGAGTAAGCTAGCAGAGTCAGTATCCTCCATGGGGGCTTTACCCTAGCATTTATTTTAACACTTTCAGGCTGTGTTTATCATGTAGATATCATTTTCAATAACCCCAATTGCTAAAGTTCTTACTTTTGTGTTTTTCCTTCACTTCTACCTTTATTTTGTTGTGTTAATAGAAATCCTCCCTTTGGTTCCTATAATTCCCATAGACAAACCAATTTCAGATTTCTTAAGATTAGAGTTTTTTTAAGATTGAAACTTTGGAACCCAGCTTAGCTGCCACACGTTGCTAAGCCTTCCCCTAGGGTGCATGTTCCTCGCCTTTCCAACTCTTGCAAATCTCTACTTTCAGCTGTGGCTCTACTAGCCATACCTTTACCGTTAGAATTCTTTCTTCACATCACATTTTTCCCCGCTTAATAATAATTATTGTATCTTAAAAATGAATATTATATAATTAAGTATAAAGTTTATTTCTAGTTTAACCTTAATAAATATTTAATGAATAAGAATTAGTTCATTTTATGCTATAAAAGAATAATTAATAAAGAACTAATAAGAAATATAAAATTATAATTTTCCCATAACATTAAGCTGAGCTTACTACAATGGAAAATTTTTAATTTATTATATAAAAAAAGAGAGTATTTTGACAATATCAAATCTCAAAATGAAAATAAACGATTATTTAAATAGTAATTTTTTTTAATTTATCTACCAATAGAAATAAATACATTGATATTAATCCTGACTTGTATTTAAATTAATTACCTTAACCATTTACAATTTTAGAAATTTCAACAATTGTGAGTTAAGGATAAAATATTTAAAAGTTCTTCAAGTAAAATTATTTTATAAAAATTTAAATCTTAATTTATTGATTCAAATATATCAGATAATCTTAAGTGGTAAATTACTGCTTTAAATAAAAAAATAAGTTTATACATCAACTGTCGAAGTTTCAGAACCAAATCTCATTATGTAATTTTCAAAGTCTGGCATTTTAAAAATTTTAATAGAAAATCAAAATAATTATAAAAAAATATTTCTGTAGACTTAAATTAACTCTAACTGATTAAAGTAAAACTTAAATTTTATATCATATTAATTATAAGTAATATATAATTCAATTTATACTGTGTTTATTATTATTTTTTAATATATTTATTTATTTTGATAATAAAGTAGTACCAACATAATAACTAAAAACACCTCTTGATACATCATAATTAAAGAACCAATATTTTTCAATGAAATATAATTCTAATTCATTTAAAAATATATTTTCCCTTCTTTTAATAATACTGATATGACAATTTATTTGAATTATTTTTAATTTTTTATTGTATTAAGAAATTTAATTGTTAAATTCCAAGAATTATTTTATTTTATTTATTAATAAATGATTCCTAAATATATCGCAATTATAAAAAAATTAGACATTCTCCATATTTCTTATATTTTTTAAAAGTAATATATTTAAACTATAAGCAAAATTTAGAAAAATGGCTTGATCATTTTACTATTTGTTATATTAAAGCCATTATTATTTAAAGAATTGTAAAAACAAATGATATATAGCAATAGTATAATATTATTTATATATTAAACATTATTTCAATACATGCCAGCATTTGATGATATTGGAGAACTATACTGACTACCCCATTTATATGAAGTTTAGTAAGAAGTTTTATTCACTGAAATTACAAATATTTATACTTTTATTAGAAATTTTCATATTTTATAAATTTATTTGGCTTAATTTTTTAAAAATAATTACCTTGAATAAGTCTAAATTATTGAAAAAATTTCCTGTGTAACTAGCACCAGTAAAATTAATTTAAAAATATTTTGATATTATAATAATTATTAATATAGTTTAGCTACTGTTGTAAGAAAGGTGAATAAGATTAATTAAATAAAAAATGGTAAGTTATAAATTTACTACAAACTGTAATAATAGTCATTTTAACTTAATTATTTTTTATTATTATAGGCTGAAATTGATTTAATTTTAAATATTCAATTGTTTTATTTTATACAAATTTAATTAAATGTGTAATCTTGTTCTTTTATTAATGGTTCTAAATAGTTTTTGTAATTCATCTTAAGCCAGTTATAGCCATCTATTTAAGAGTATGAAAAACTTAATATTGTAAAAAATAAATTAGAAACTAGGAATTAATTTAAAAATCAAATTTTGTCAGTTAAAGTTGGTTAATTTAACTATCTTCGGCTTTTATCGATAGATTATTCAAAATTAGATAGACTTTACTCATGGCGATACTATTTAATCGAATAAAAGGTGCGACTTAGCTCGTATTTATTTGAGAGATTAATGTCTAGATAATTAAGAGGTTTTTTTTAAAAATCAAGCTAGCTCGCTCCTTCAATCTGATAAAGTAGTACTATTAATAGTAAAGTCCAGCTAATTTTGAATTCTTTATCGAACTAGCCCATGATCGTCAATTCAGCCAACTTTAATTGGCAATATTTTGATTTCTTAAATATTTTATTTAAATTAATTTCCCAATCTCGAATGGTATTTATTAAATAAAAAGTATATTTTTTATATTAATTTTAATATTTTATAAACCAAACATACAGTCATTCAAGTTATCTTATTATATTAATTGATCGAATTTTTTTAATATAAATTTCGAATATAATAAAACTACTCATTAACCTACATTTATATATAATCCTAGAAAGAATAGCCAGCTGGACATGAAAAATCAAAAGTATCATTTATAAATAATATAAATTTAATTTTTATTCACTTTTATCATCACTTGAAGAGATTAGATTTTATCCTGAACTTACTCTATTTTCTCGATTACTCACCAACTCAAGTATTTAAATTTTTTATAAATATTATGCATAAATTTTATATAATATCCTTTCATCATTAAATTTGTAATATTTTACTAGTCCTGGATGATTCGGGTATAAACCATAGAGCATCCTAGTTCTAAAAACATGCAAACTAGGAGCTTCATTTATAAATATTTAAAAGATTGATTTTACTTATAAATAAAACCCCATAGATCAATTAAGACATGAGAATTGGGGTTAAGAACAATTAAACTAAGAATTAATTATTATGGGCGTATAATTATAATGATTGGGCTAATTATTAAAACTATTGGCTCGATTAATTGTCCTTATAAAGTAATCCAATCAGAGTGTGTATATTTGATTTTAGCCTAATTATTTATAATATTAGCTAATTATAATTAATTTTAAATCTAATTGTTTTTAACTCCAATCGTCGCTACTTAATTGATCTATGAGGTTTTATATTATAAATAATGAAAATTGAAATCATATTTTTAAGCAACCCTTATTTTTAAGATTTTAAAGTGATTTTAGATAGAAAATAAAAATCTGAATAACTTTTAAATTTATTCAAACTTATGAATTTTATGAAATTTTGACTAATTCCAAATTCTTAACTCTTTAATCAATACAAACTTAATCTTATTAAGTGTATTAAAAATTAAATAATCTATTATCATTCAATTTAAACATATTGTATTTATAAATATTCTTGTAATTAGAGAAATAGACTGATTTTTTTAATTTAGCTTTATCTTTTTTTATAATTAATTCAGCCCATACAATTAATTAAATTGATTTAATGAGAATTTATTTATAATTTTAAACATGAATATTTAACTATAATATTGTAGATAAGGATAATAAAAGCCATCAAATAAGGATAATTAATATTGAATTTAGATTGTATTTTATAATATTACTTCGCTGAATTTAATTCCTTAAATAAAATATAAATAAATGTGATAAATATAATAATATCTACAGTTTAATTTTTAAGCTAAAGAATTCGACATAAATATTTAAATAGTATGGTAACTTGATACTAAAAAGATTTTATGTAAATATTATAAAATTTTCAAGATTTAAGATAAATTAAAAAATCTATAAAAATTTTTTAAGAAATCCAATCAATAACTTCTTAATAATAACAAAACCCAATTTTTAATTTAACTTACTCTTTATAGGCATATGATAAGGTTTAAATATAATTAAAAATAATACTATTTAAATAATTATTTAAATTAGTGCAGTATGTCTTAAAACTTATAATATCAAAGCATGATAAATTTTACATTTAATAAAAGACAACCAACATAACCAAAAATTTCTGTAAAATAATCTTCCTTTTGAGTCTAAAAATAAAATTAAATTTTTTTAATAGTTTTTTTAGAAATAAAAAAATATATATAGATTTACCATTTATTAATTTAAATAAAAAAAATTATAAATCTTAATGAAAGCAGTATGATTTATTACTAAGGAGTCTTATCAAAATTCCCTAAGAAAAAATTACTCCCTAATATTAGATTATATGTTCATTTATAGAGATTTCTCTGTTAAATTATTCTTGTAAAGAGTAAAAATTAATTTAATTAAAAAAATAAAATTCCTAATATCAATTTTAAAAAAATTAATTTTTTTGGTATTAGCTAAAATTAATGATATGATAGGTTAATAATCATTCCTCTAATTCTTATAATTAAAAGCGATATTGATAATTTTGATAGTAACAATGAAGGAAACTTAATAAGCAATTTAACCACAAGTTTTTCAAGCGAATGGTCGCTTTTTCACGAATATACATCCAATTCCATCACATGAGTTTGCTTAATCACTTGATTTTACTTTCACTATTTGGATAAAGTTTTATTTTTTAAATATAATATAAAACCTTAAAGAATTTTTTACAAATAAAGCCTAGAGCTTTTACATACACCTCTGTAATAGTAAATCATTAAAACATTTTGCAACTCACTCTCTCAGAGATATAGGGGCAACTTAAGTTTTAGAACACAATGAATTTTAATAAATATACTATAAATCTTTTTATTTAAATTCCACGACATATGTTTTAAAATATTTTTATATTTTAAAAATGAATGTAAATTACAATTCTGCTACTTAAGGAATTGCTCCGTTTTTAAGTTTAAGTATTTGGTAGCACATTGGTTTCTCTTTTAGTAGTGATAAAATATAAATATTTTTAAATGGCCAGATTAAATTGGAAATAACAAGTGATAAATATGGATCTACACCCAGTTTACCTATGGTAAGTTTAAAATTATAATGTAAATCAGTTTTCTTAATAATTTATTACATTTTTAATTTTTAAATCATGAACTTTTTAGACTAGGAACCCGTAATTCAACATTGCTGATGGAAACAACAATAAAATATACCTTAGAGATATAATATTTTGGAAGGGGTGCTTAGAAATAGTAGATATTTAATCAGTTATGTATTAGTAAGTTTCTGAAATATTTTTAAATTTCTTAAAATAATTTGATAAATTTAACACTCATTATAGAACTGGAGATGTTAAAGTAAATTGGGATAATATGCTGAGATACTACAAATTAATAAAAACAAACGTAGGCAGATTTCATTAAGACATGAGTCCAAGGAAACATCATAATATTTTTGATCCAAATTAAAATCCCTCGTATGTTTAAGATCCTGATATGGAAACCGAAATAGGCCAAGCTCTAAAATTTCAAGACTTATAACAAATAAATAAAGCGTTTTAAAGAATCTATTATCATTAATTATTTAACTTTTATAGATGCTAGTTTTACAGCATTGCAATTGGATGATCTCGTCAACCACTATATAAAATTGCCCAAACCTTAATACCCAAAAATATTAGACACATTCACGATAGAATTCTGGATGAAGTTTATTACAGGAGATCCTTAAGATTACAACATTTAACTTATCTCAGATTTTTCTGATCCCAATTATTTTTCCGTAACAAACTTAGTGGGTGACAATTCACAAATATGTGTTAGATTTAACTATGAAAATTCAGTTTGCAGTACATTTACATCGAATAACTTAAATATATTTGAATTTTTAACTATAATAACTTGGGTTCAGGTAAAATTATTATTAAATAAAATCTTTATAAGTTTATTTTTAATCATGAGATTATCTGGCTTCATTATGCAGTATCTTATGTCAAGCAGATAAATAATGATAAGTTGCCACAAGCAATCTATTAGACATTAATTATATAATATAATACGAAATATAAACTTATTTGTTATATTAATAATTAATGAGTCAACAGAAAAAGTTTAATCCTGCAAGCAACATAGATTTATACTTTTTATTTTCACAATTATATACTTTAAGATTTCTCATTTCAGGGAGATTCCTTCGCAATTTTAAGATCACTTAATAGTCCTTAACCCTCCCCTAGTTCCCTTGAAGTCTTACTAAAAGAATTAAGATTCTGGAATAGTTACAAAACAGCTTAGGAACTTATTAAAGCCAGATAAATGTAAGTAACATCAATTTTATATCTTCATTCAGCTTTCTTCTATAAATTATTTTAAAATTTCTAATAAATTCTTTTATTGATAGATTTATGAATGACTTAAATCCATCACTTTTAATTGGCTATTGGAAGCTTATCAGGAGTGGCATTTCTAAGAAGGTATTGCAAGATGAATCTATGAACCCATAAATATCTGAAGAGCAGTCAAGAGAATTAGTGTTTCTTACTAATTTGAATCATTAGCTAAATATTTGTGAATATGGGAAGGAGCCAAATGCTTAATATGGGAGATGTGTGGATCAATCTCAAAGTAAATTTAGCGTTATTTTAAATTAAATGCCCAAATTAATAACATGAAAAATTTTATAAATTGATTGATTTTTAAAAAAAAACATATCATAAGTATCCTTGTTTAAGGGGAACTTGTTAGTTTTAATAGCGCAGGCCCATACACTCCAAGAATATTTATATAGTAGCCAGATATTGATAATGGAGGCTACATTTTAGAGTTTATGATTTATACTTCAGCTGTAAATCCTATATATGCAGTTCATGAAAAATTTACTTACTCAGCAAATAATAACCTGCTTTTTAGAGATGATAATTGTAAAATTTTAATTATTTTATGAATATAGTTAAATCTTAATTCCGATTAGTTAATGTTAAGAAAAATATAATTTTTACATATGCAAGTATTTCATTATTTAAATGATGTATAGATCAGTGATTTACACTAAGATAGAGCCTGGCAATATCACTAAATAAAGCTCTATGTGGACCCAATTACCTTAGAAACTACATTATCTTTCTGCTTTTTACTACTTTGTCAAAAACGCACTAATATAATTCCAGATTATACTTTCACAGCAACTACAAATAATCAATGTAAAATCATAAGTTTTTAATTAATGTATAAAATTTCTTTAATTTTAAGTAAATAATCTGGCTATGCTAGCTCAATATATTTAATTATAAAGGATTACAATAAATTCAATTTTTTATAAAAAAATTAAAATTTATATAGTGCATACATGAAAGAATTGAAAATATGGAAATAAGATTCAGGAATAGATTATTTGAATTTTTATTATAGAAGAATTCAAAATCCACATAAAATTGACAGTTTACTAAATTACTATACTCTTCTAGGACCTACGAAAGATGAAGCTTTCTTTGATTATTCCTTTTCAAAATTAAAAAAATAAATATTGCATTTTTTTTATAATCTTAGTGAATTTAGTCATCAATTTAAAATATAGGTGAGTTATTTTGTTTAATAGCAAATTTACTGAATTTAATAAAGGATTTATCATTAAAATTTTTAAATAGTTATTATCATTTTTTTTAATATCTACGAATATTTACTCTCAGACATCTTAAAAATTTTTGTGTCAACATAATATTTAGTTTTTCATTAATACTTTCTAAATATAATAATTTGATTAATTATTTTTCAAGCGTAAATAGAATGACAACAGCATATGCAACTTCTACTCCTTCATTTTATATTAAGATTAATATTAAATAAAATATTAAATTTGCGTCTTCTTATAATCATTAAGAATGCTTATTTGGTAAAATTTATGATGGCACATCCTGCAAATCACATGAAAAAATACTAGTTAATGACTTTTAATAATCATCTCTTGAATTGATGCGTATTATTTTTCAAATATATTTTATTTGGTAATTTTCATAAATAAAACAGAAAATATTAAATTACAATTTATTTTTAGCATTGTTAGTTCAGCCATTTTCTTGAGTTTAATTTTTCTAGATTTTCTTAGAAATATTTAATTTTATATCTTTAGATTTCATAGTTGAAATTTTATTCTAATAATGTATCCTTTAAAAAGTAAAATGCTTGATTCATTGAATTTATTAATTTGTTCTATATAATTAGCTTTTAAAAATTATTATATTAAAAATTTTTATTTTCCCTTTCAAAAGTAGCTTATTTATAATAAAACAAGCAATGAACTTGCTTCAATAAACATAAACACATATGAATATACTCTTAATTTTTGGATAAAAATCGCCCCTCTAGATGATCCAGTAAACGGGGCAAGGCAAACTTTAATATGTACTAAGGGGTGTTTATAATTAAATTAAATTGGTTTTATAATGATAAATTATTTATTTTAGATCCAAGTGACAGTTTTTTGAATTTATTTGTGGAAGATAATTTTCTATAGGCAATTTAAAATCGAGTTTTGATATTTAATCCTCTAAGTTCCAATGCAATTTCTTATGATTAGCTTATAATTTTATTCCTAAAAATGATTAATATTAAAGTTAATTATTATAGAACATAGAAATGGTACCAATTAACGTTTACATATTAGAACTTGATGCTAACTGGATATTTAAGTGACTTATACTCTAATTTAATGATTCGTGATCCGATTAGTGTTGACCCCTCGACATTTATTGATAATAAAATTAAAATTTAAAATTTTATAATATAAGTCTAATTAAATTTTCTCTCACCTTTAACTCAGATGATTCAATAATTATGTATGGCTGTGATAATCAATAAACTCCCAGAGGATTTGCAATCAGAGATATGAGTTATTTAGATATGGCTCTACAACAAAATGACATATTTTATTATTCAAGAACCTAAAATAGACTAGGAAACTATTCAGGAATTTAGTATTTAGGACTCAAAGATGGAGGGAATTCATGGATTTATGACTACTTCAATGAAAATTATATCAATCAGTTTATAAAATATTCAAAACCCCAAAACCCCTTAATGAGGTTTATAAGTGCTTTGATTTGTAGGGAATTTGTTAGGGGTTGGGGTTATTAATTAAATGCGAGACAAAAATAGCAAGCTTTTGGGGTCTATTTATGATGAAGAGTATATAGATTTAGTGTTTAAACTGCGATATGGATGTGATATATACAGTGAATAAGTTAAACCAGTACTGAACTATAAGTCTATTGCACTGCTCTTAAAGCGAAGTCCATCAACTGTTCGATCCCACTGTCTTATAGCAGTATAACTAAAGCAATAATAGCTGAATTCTATGTCTAAGAGGAAGTCTAAGTTTCTATAGAAGCATATTGACTATCTTATTAATGAAAAAACTTTGAAGTATTGGGCTCACTTCTCTCTCGACCAACGAGCTACTATGTTTCACCTCCAGTTTCCTGAGTTGAAGATCTCTGCATAATCTGTTGTAAACATTTATAAACAAAACGGTATCACTTACAAAGGTGTGAATCGAATCAAGAGAGTAATTGATTTCATTCTGCCATTTTACAACAACAACTTAAATTATATTTATAATTAAATGCAGAGAGCCTAATAGAATAATATTAAGTTTATTCATGCTGACGAGGCTGTGTTTACTTCAACACTTTCATCTAGAAGTCTTGGTATAAGAGGCATAGCAACATAGAAGTTTATGACTAAAAAGTCAAGGTATAAACAATGGCAATTCTTGGAGGAATTAGCGAGGATGCTGGTTTAGAAACTTATGTTATTCATCCTCGCTCTATTAAGACAGAGCAGTATATTAAGTTCTTAGAGCAGCTGAGAGAGAAGTACCCTGAATAAGAGATTATACTATTTGTTGATAATGTTTCAGTTCATAAGACAAAAGAAACAAGGAAGAGTTATGAACAACTTAGAATAACGCCAGTGTTCAACGTACCTTACAGTCCATAGTTTAATGGAATTGAGTTCTACTGGGGTATATTAAAAGGCCATTACAAGAAACTGCTGCTATACCACTTGATGCATGACCTACCTATCGATACAGTTGACTTTATTAAAAGCTCAGCGAAGAGAGTAGATAATTTATTGGCTTAAAAGTGTGCGAAAGAAGGGAGAGTGAATGTATATAAATAAGTTTTGTAGTTAAGTTAATGAAGATATAAGTCACATTTAAAATTCTTTAGAGGGAGCTGGCTTCTCTTTCTTTTCTTCTACTTCTTGCTTCCCTCCTCCTAAGTTTCTTCTCTTGCTGCCAGCTCCAGCATCTATGTTCATTGACTCTGGCGGCTAAATATTTGAATAAAGTCTCTTGCTAACTTCATACTTCGTCTGCGACTTTCGCTCTCTGTGAAGCTTGCTCTATTCCTTCATCAAGAAGATGCCAGTACCAGATTTTTCTAAAGAGTTAAGCTACAAATCTTACTTGAAATATAAGGGTGCTTCTGCAGCTCTGATAGCCAGCTCTCACTTATCTTGATCCCTTGTTTGTCCTTATCTTCTGAAGAGATGCTGTACCTTTTCTTATGAGATTCTTGAATAATTTCTTTCAAGTAATCACCTTTAATTGTTGCAAGTATGCCAAAGAAATAGTTTCTTTCAGGAAGTTTATTTGACAACTGCTTCTTTGTAGGCAGGTACAACGAAACCTCTGGGTCATTCATTGCATCATCATATAAGTTAGTCACTGAGATTTCTGGATACTTTGGAATCTCTGCAAAATTTACATCTTAAGTTTTTAATGATTTCTTCTCTTCGCAGAGTATCGCTCTTAGAAATGAAATTTTAGTGCCTTCCATCGTTGGCAGGAACAAACCAATTAGATAATCAAAATTAGTTGCTATAAGTTCCTTACCTTTTTGCACCAGGTAGCGGTGTAAATCCTCCTTGCTTCTAAATCTTTGAATCAATTCTTGTGCTTGCACTCTTTTCATTGCATCATTCATTGACTCCATCTTGTTTACAGATCTAAGAAATGATATTCAAATTTAAGTTTATTGATTTCAATTATAAACCTCAGTAAAACTTACTTTTAAATATGGCCATCCTATAGGAGGTCAACCTCTTAGCAGGATATGGAGAAGATTTTGAGAAGTTGCTTCAAACTAGAGAGATTGATATCAATTTCTACTGTTATAGTTCCATATTTTTTAATTTAAATTGGTACGTACTTAATTAGGAGCAGGTCCAAAAATGCTAGTACTTAAATTAGGAGCATTAATTAAAGCTAGTACTTCATTAGGAGCACCCTAATTTTAATCATAAAATCACAAAATACCTCCTAAAGCAGTACGTACTTAATTAGGTGCACCTCCTAAATCGGTACGTACTATAATCTACTTATTATTGAAAGTAAAAATGGTTACTTCCTCACCCATATTTAGAGCTGGATCGTCTCTTAACACTCATAATTTTCTCTAATACTCTAAGAACTTCCCTTGAAACTTATAGGCTTGCAAAGCTCTCAGTTAAAGAGGCAGTTTTATAATTTTAAATTCAAATTTAAATATGAGAGCTAACATTTTAAGAAAAACAACAGCACTTCCATCAAACTAAATGAGACTAACCTTTGGCAGCAATAAAAAGTATGATAGCTGTGAGATGAACTCTCATAAGGAACTACCTGAGCTATCACTTGAGGTCTCTTATTAAAATAGAAATTAATAATAGAAAATAAATGGCAAAAAAGTGTATGGGAGACAGAGAAGAGGAGTATTAATGAAATACCTATAAAAACTGAAGAAGTAGAAGTATACTTTTGTGAGAAGTGTGAGAGAGACTTCGTTCATAAATCTAGTTGTTATAGGTTAATGAAAGAGCATAGAGAAGCCAAGCCAACAGTATACTTAAAGCACGATAAAATCGACGGAAAGTATGATTGCTTCGAGTGCCATAAGCAGTATGCTCATACTAGAGATTTAAGGAAGCATCTTTTAAAAGCTCACAAGAAAGATTTAGAGATTGAAAAGCATGAAGATGAATTGAAGCTACTTAACAAAAGAAAAGCAAGAGAATCTTCGAAAATGGTAGAGCTCGAACAAGCTAGTGAATCAGAATATGTGAGGAAATCACGCAACCTACTAGCATCTGAAATCACTAAGATTATGATTAAAATTCAATATAAAAAGATTCCTGTTCTTGCCTAAGTTGACCTAGACACTTCACTTTAAAGCTACCTTATATTAGAAGACTCCTTTGATAAGAAAGTTATCAATGATCATCAGTATGCATACAAGGTGTATCCCTTCAACTATCTCTTAAGTGATGATAAATATTAGATGGAGTTCACAAATGAGTATCAAGTACTCACTCAAGCAAAGTTTAAAGAGTGTAGTTACTTAATCAAGCTAGATGCTGTTCTCCTTGCCAAGGATCATGTTGCTTTCAGACTCCCACTCTATGAAATGACCCTCAGAGATTTTATTACTGATCAAAGGAATCATAAGTAGCTTGCTTTGATAGCAACTTAAACCTTACAAGGTATAAAAGAGCTACATAAGTTAGGCTTTGTTCATAGAGATTTGAAACCTGAGAATATTATGATAAACTTCTCACCTGTAAGAGTGACAATTATTGACTTCAACAGAGCATTAAGGGTAGAATTATCAAGGCTTGAAACTGTAATGGGTACGCAAGGGTACTATCCAGAAAGAGAAGACTGGAGAGATGGAGACTTTAGTGGGATGTGTGGGCTTTATCAGCAATAATAATAGAGTGCGATATGTCACGCAAAGATTATTACTCAACAAGGTGTGAAAAGGATGCGAAGCAAAGAATAGAGCAATTTCTAGATAAAACAAGATTATCTCAAGCAATGAAATAGATGGCAGAGTAAGTAATAATCAAGCCAAACTCGCGATCAGACATATCGATAGAGTAAATAGAATAGTGGTTGAGTAAAATAAACTACAGACCTCTTCCACATGATCCAAAAGTGCATTTTGAGTGATTAAATTAAATACATTTACTATATATTTCACATTAAAACCTATTAATAACCCCAACCCCTAACAAATTCCCTACAAATCAAAGCACTTATAAACCTCATTAAGGGGTTTTGGGGTTTTGATTCATTCACTAAAATATAGAATATTTTTAACAACAAGCTAAGAATTAGTGAAGGAATTAAGACCTAAAACTATGTCACAGTTACTCAACGGAGCTACTTTATAATTGGAATTTGATTATAATTTACTCCCATCATTGAAAACATAAAGCAAATTTTATTATCCGTAATTAACTAGTGCGTAATGTGACCATAGTCCTAGTACATGTATTTAAATAATATTTTCAAATTATTAAGTTAATGAATATTTTTAATTTATTACATGCTCCTTATTTGTGAAGTTTAGGTTTTAATTATTAACCGTATCTTATATTATAGATTGCATGAATCTACCTTCACCTTAAAAGTTATAATTGAGTATTATCTAAATAAAAATATTTAATAAAGAGCCTTTAGAGTTAAGATCAAATCTGATTCTTGCACAACCACTATCTAAAAATTAAATTAGTTAATTATAATTTAAAATTTTTAAATTGTTCAATCACTTTTATTGTAAATTCAATTTTGAATTACAATATCTGTGCAAGCGCTGCCATCTGCGCTCGAAGAATCTTATGATATAAGAGTTGCATAAAACAAATCTTGGGTTAAATCTATTTATAAATATGACCAAAACTCAAAAGTCCACTCTCTTGATTAAACATCGTCACTTGCTCTATTTTTTAGTTTGAAATTATTCGAAGACTATGGGTAAAACCCTAAATAAGAGGCTTATATGGGGATACACTATCCGTTCTCGTTGGGAATTTTGTTATTATACAATAAATATTAATAATAAATTAAATGAATTGAGCCCATCCCACATACTATCAAAGCTTCATCTCTTGGAGATATTTAATGAATGTTTTAATAATATATATTCAATATTAAATTAATGAATTTATGTAGTTTATTTAATTAAAATGTTTCTCCACATGATCTTCTATTGAGAATGATAAATGGTCAAACTTTATTTTCAATATTTTTATGTTTATAAAGATAATTTATAACTTTGAGTTAACTAATTCATAGAACTGTCGTACACCATATTTCCTGATCCCTCAGTGAGCATCCAAGATGCATGAATATTTAAAGTCTTTGTATTTTTATTCAATATGAAATTAAAAATTATAATCAAAAATTTACTGATTAATATTTGATTGAGGAGATGGTATTCTCATCATATCTTATCTAGTATTTAACTTTTTTACAACCAAAAATATTGAAAAAGCACTGATAACTGTGTTGCAATTGTTGTCATAGCAAAATGTAATCTCCTTGAATTGTAAAAAATATTAATATAAGTTTATATTTAAAAAAATAAATAAATTATTAAGCTAAGGATTTTAATTTATTTATTAGAGAATTTAGATAAGCATTCAGCTGCTATATTTGTCAAAATAATAGGGCATTAAAAAATATTTATAAGGAAATATAGCTTAAATTAATTTAAATGTCTTAAGTGTTTTGAAATAAAATATAATAAATATTTTGAAATTTTCTTTAAAGTTTCATTATATTTTATTATGAAATATTAATTTCTTTTGTTGCAAGACTTCAATCAGTTTATTGAAAAATTTTAAACTTGTTATGATAACAATAATATATTAAAAGTTAACTAGAGACCCCAAATAATTTTATTTGTTATCAAATCTGCATCTATATAAGCTGTAATTAATATATATATAGTTATTAAATGAATCCTAAATATATTATAGCTTATTTGAAATATTTAAAAGCATAGAGGCCTTTGTCGCTATTATCATAAATCAAGCTAAATTTGTGCCACTTTGAACTTTATATGCTTAAACCATCTCTATTCTTCAAATAATCACTATCGCTAAACTCATCATAAGTCAGTATCAAATTATTGCCATTCGCCGATTGTGAAATAAAATTCCCATTTTAATCGCAATTAAAGAGTTTCAACAAAGTTATCGGGGTTTGTTCTATGAAACAAATATATTGAGGAGATGTAATCTTAATAACTAATTTAATATTTGAGACAATATAAATAGTAAATATTTAGATAAAATTAGAAATTAATTAAGTTTACCAGTATCTAATTGAAGTAGGAAGACATTGCCAAGGGGATCTATTCGGTTAAATAAAAACCAAAATTCAAAAGTAAAATCTTGAGGGGTAGTGGGTAATTATAACAATGGAAGCTTTATATCGAAAATTTCATTTGTCTTTAGCCAAAGATTAATAAACTAATATTTTATTCAAAAAAAACTAACATAAAATTTTCAATTATTTCTAAAACATAACAAGACTATTATTTTAAAAGATATTTTTATTTAATAAAAAGATATTTGATTGGTTAACAACTGAGGCCATCGAAGAATTCATCATCTCTGCAAAAGGATGTGGAAGTCAAACCTTCTGTTGAAGATTTTCTAATTATTTTATAAAGATTATTGCTAAAGTGTAATATCATTTGGTAAAAATAAAAAAATTAATCATTTATTATTTATTTTTTTTAAAATAAAAATTATTAGTATATTGGAATATTTAACCAATTTAAGAGTGAATTTGAGATTTTTTAGGGACTATAATATTTTTAATGAGAAAACCCATTTTATAGTTTTTTAAATTAATCACTCAATAGATGAAAAAAAAAATTGATAAAAAAATGTTTTAATTATAATAAAGATATAAGGAATATAATTAATTGTAATCATTATATAGTTTTAACATCCCAAAACCATTTATAAATGAGCAAAACATTTATAAAATTACAATTTTAAAAGATAAACGATTTAAAAAATACGCAATTAAAAAATAGAGTAAAATTTTTAAATTATTGTGATAAAATATTTCAGATTATTGAAATAAGTTAATCTATAAATAAGCACATAAATTAAAAAAAAATATTTTTATTCAGGCTAATTTAGATAGATATGTATTAATTAACAAGCCATATTCCTTATACTTATTTAAAATAATTATCTTCTTCAAATTATATTTAAAAACTATTATTATCATTATTAATATTGAAGACGCTGGATTTATTGCCCTCCACTCAAACTAAATTATTTTTTGTTAAATTAATTAATTTCTTCAATGTATTAAATCTATGGGTTTATTATAAATGAAACTTCTACTACTAAAAGACTTTATAGTTTTCAGTATAAGCATAGGGGTAAAGTAAATCCAAATAAAGTAACAAATTTGGGTAATAGTACCCGTTCAAGCGTTTTTCATAATTAAAGCTTATAAATGAAGATGATAGGAACTCACTCCATAAACCTAAAAAATAAATAATTATTATGTTTATTTGAAATTAAATTTATATATAAAGTTTATTCTGAAGTCTGCCAAGTGAATACCTAGATTTCCAGTATCAATAAATCTAAATGGTTAAAAATAATAATTAACAGATAAAATTAAAATTAAAAAATAAATAAAATTTTGCATCAAGATATAAGTCAACTTTATCAACTAAAAATTATGCATTATTCTAAAAACTAAACCAACTAGGGAAATAGCTAAAAAACTTAGTAGAAATTTTTTAAAAGTAAAACTGATGAACAATTATAACTGAAATTTACCTAATAATAATAATAAAAAATGATATTTAATTTGCTCTAGCATAATCGAACAATTATTATATAAGTATGGATAGAGCTATTTATTTTTTATCTCAGTCAACAATAATAATTTTATTTATGCCAAATATCTTTTACTCTTATAATGATTGTTTTGATCTTATAATCTTGTAATTATTGTTTTGATTTTACTTTATGACAAGAAATTATTCTTGGCACTCAAATAGTTAAATTTATTGTTGCAATTTTTTACTTTAATTTTTAATGTTCTTATTTTTTATATATTTTAACAATATTAATATTTACCATGATTAAAACTCATTTTAATCATATTTTTATGTATTTATCAGTAGGAATAGGTTCACCTCCCGCAAGTTTACATAATATCTATCCATCTTTATAGAAGTATACCATGTTTTTATATAAATTCCTATTTATTTAAATAAATAATGATATAATAAATTTTATCAAAAATTATTATGAATATTTTCTCAAATAATTTGATGTTTTCTGTTTTTTTATAAGCAATGGTGATATATGTCCAATAGCCCCAAATCCAAGATTCTTTTGAGGTTAGTGTATATGTAGAAGCAGAGAGATGTGGTAAAAACTTAAGTTTCTTTTAATTTAAATTTGATGATTTGTTTTTCCCATGTTTAGATGAATTTAATGAATATTTATTAAATTATATATAAGTTCATATGTAAGTGCAGGGATTAATACTGTTATTTCAAGCCAATATAATAAAATAATTATTGTAAATTAAATAAATAGAAAGCCAATTTTAATGACGAAAAAGCGATTTTGTTACGTAATAACTAAACAATAAAATAAATATAAATATTATAATTTACCTCACGGGCTTAGCATAGAATTGCAAAGTCCAATCTTCTATCTCTGTTTATGGCTCAAAATCTTTGGACAAAGGATATATAAATTAGCTTTTTATATTATATAATTATAATTTTAAACTGTTATTTAATTTCATTTTTGATATTAAGTTGTAGCAAATATTAAGTAAGTGTATTTTTGGCCATATATAACTATGAAATTATTATTAATTTTTCATAAATTTTGATAATTTCTCAGTAAACTTACAATTATCCTACCCTGTAAAATCAACGATACTAGGGTATAAGGATGATGAAAATTGCTGGTACTCAAGCTAGTTACTTATTAAAATATATAAAATTACTTGTATAATAATATCATAAAATTATGGAAGAAAAAATTAAAATATAAAGAAATTATATATAATTTAAATACTTATTCCTTTGTTATATTATACATTCTGAATTGAATTTTCTGTCAATGGATAATGAAATCTATATATAAAAAATATCTTTTAATTTATCAATATATTTTTAATATTTTTAATGAAACCCAACATAATAAGGTCTAAGTCTATTTAACTTCCTATTTTTTTAGCATTAAGATAAAATTTTTGAAAAATAGATTTAATTTTACTCACTTAAATCTGAATAATTCTATTAAGTCATTTGTATTTTTTTATAAAAATATAATATTAAAATAATAAGTGTAATATTTCACGAATTATAATCATCGGTCAGCGCTATATTTGGTAGAAGGGCTATATCTCTTATGTAGATTCTGGGACTTGATATATTCTGAATAAATTTAATTAAAATAAATTTTGAATTTAATTTTAGGATTAATTTATGTGAAATTGAATATATTCCAATTGCTTGATACTATTGAACCACCAATTTGTAATTTTTAATCGCAATCAACTGATGATGGAATATTTAATTAGTTTGTTCCTTTTGAAACTCTTTTAGTATTTGATTGATTATTAATATTTTTTAATAAAAATTCAATCAACTATGACAATTAAAAAATGTGCATAAATAGTATTGTAGATGAATTAATAATTGGTTCCATCTGATTGTCTTATAAATCCATATAACATCCACTAGTAGTTTTGAATCTTCTATAGTAAATTCAAACTAATTTTTCAATTCATTTACTTATTAAATAAATTGAGTAATGACTCTCGAGCTTTTACCTATCTTCCACCTCTCTCTTTTTATTTAAACCTACTACTGGTTTATGAGCTAGCCAATTAAATGCAAAATTTTTGCCAAATCTCATTAAATTTTAAATAATTCACATTTTTATTTTTTTTAAATAATTTTTATACACAAGAAAATCAATTAATACTAATTAATGGGAATCAACTATTAATCTTTAAATGATTCAAAAACTGATTCATATTATATAAATAATAAGGAAACAAGGAATTTTGTGAATTCCAGTCTGCCCTGTGAAAAATCAATAATCTTTTGCATTGTAAATATATCAATCAAAGTTAATATTATCAAAAATTAATTTATAAACGTGTGTAAAATATTATTGCTGAAAATTTTAGTTTGATCTAGAAATAATTACTTCAATATATATATCATAATAAATTTTAAAATTTAATGATCGCGATATAATAAATTTGAGGTCATTCATAAAATTGGCATAGGTGAAATTAATTTAAAATTATTATTTTAGCTCTCAAGAAATTATTTCCAGTAGATAAAATAAGCACACATTTTAGGCACTAAATACCTGACTTACTAATGGAAAAGTAATCTAACTTTAAGGAAAGTTTGATTTGTAGGCCCAAGTAATAAATTAAAAATTCTAAGTGTAATTCTAATCATTAAATCTATGCTTCAAGTAATTGACAATAATAGTAGAGTTATAATAATATCGCTAAAATATAATTATAATGGGTAGAATAGATTTAATTAAAATATGGAAATTGCATATTTATAGTAAAATTTATTGCCTCAACTTGTAAGTATAATGCTTTAATAGAAAATTATATGTGCAAGATTTTACAATTCATACTTTATAAAAGTAAGCAGCTTGATAAATAGATTTCTTAACTTTGGCATAAAAGATGAGTTAAAAAGTTTATTATATATTAGTTAATAAGTTTATTTAATATGAATTTAAATTCTTCACAAATTGGAGATAATAAAATTTTAAAGCAAGAATAAGTCTCTCAGGATCTTGTGAATTTTCAGCTAAAGCTCTGAGAGATGAGCTGAAATAAATTTGAAGACGGGAGAAATATTCTAATGCTTTGTTTTAATGATGATGTCAAGTTTACTTAAAACTCTCTCTTAAAGGATCATACAATATAGGTAATTAGGAGTTTTCTTTTACTATTTTTGTAAATTTAATTGATTATTTTCATTTAATTTCCCAATTCAAAAAGGTTTAAATTATATATAATGATATCTCTAAAACATTTACCATACTTTCTTTAAATATTTTTCTAAGAATATAAATAAAAAATTATACTCGCAGCATCATATTATTATCTGTCCTGTGCGTATAAAATTAATCCGTCCGTAACTATATAAATTAAACTTTAAAACCCCTCAAAACTCTCGTAGTTATTTGAATAAGTTCATAGAAAAATATTTTTATGTGTCAGGAAAACTATATAATTCTGTATTTTTTATAACTTACTTTATTTATCTGGGTTAAATTAGTAAATTAAATGAGTGTACCCATCTCATATTTTTTGTAAAATATATTAATTAAAAAATTAACATCTTAATATATCTCGAACATAAGTTATTATAGAAATACAGAACTTAAAAAAATAATTTAAAATAATAATTGCAAATAATAAATGGAATTTATAATTGTGTTTTTGTTTTGTTTTAAAAATAAATATATCAAGTATTTTTATTTGTAATAGTTTGACATAAAACATAAAAGTAAACACGGAGGCATCTGTTAGAACAGAGTCTATAGGGACATTGACAAAATCTAACTGCTAATTTTCTCCATTAAAGTACATTGTTTTAGTCGCTATAGATTAATATTTAGAATTTATGAACTTTGAACTTACAATAGCATAACAATCTATCTGGATCTATAATAATTTTACACATTTATAGCAATCAATTATAATAAAAGAAATAGGTAATTAAAATGGTTTAAAAATGAATTTTATGACCTTTCTAATTCAAAATTAAACTAATTATCTATGGTCTGATATTCATCATGGCATATGACAGGTGTAAAAGGATCATATGTCCAAAATAAATCCATATTTCTATTATTTTTGCTCTTTATATGATTGACATAATTTTGATTCTATATTAAAATACTTAATAAAATTCTATCTAAAATTAGTTGGAATTAGATTAAAAATAATCAATAAATCATTCAAATTTTCATATTTTAATTCGGAAGGAAAACTTCCTTGCAAAGCTATGATAACAAAAATCTTTAAGGGAAATTTATTCTGTTCTGCAAAATTATTTCTTTTTATCACAAATATTTATTTCTGACATATAGAAATGAAATTTTGCACAAACATTATTAAAATAAATTTTGACAAAAATGTTTCTTTTCATTTGATCAATAATTATTTCTTAATGCATTCATGTTTATTTTTAAAATATTATTAAATTTGAGAAGAATCTTATATAAACTTATCATAATTTATCAATACTTATAATTTTATACAAAAATGATAACTAATTTTTTGAAGCCCTTAAAGTATGTTTTCATTATATTATATAATTATTTTGTTATAAAAATATTTTATTATGATTTTTATGTAAAATAAAATAATATATTAAAAGATTAAATCTCAGGAATACCCCCTCATAAATTCATATCCATATCAATTAGCTTAAATCTTAATGATTTGAGGGAATATACAAATTTTAGATCAACATTTTTTGCTAAATATTATGAATATAACTTCTCTGAAAGTCGACCATCCTTATCTCAGTTTTTCATGTTTTGAGAGAGTTTCTTAAATGCACTCTCCCCGATCAATTGCTTCAGATCCTCAAGGCTCTCAATTACATCATGCTCCTTTTGAGCTTCTGACATCGCTTCCAAGAGTACTTTGCTAAATCGTTTTTTGTAGATGAGAGCTACCAGCTGCTCAAGCTTGTCGAGCTTCTCGATTGTCATCTATTTCATCATGTGTAAAATCTGTTACTTTGTCAGCTTAGATATAGGAAAATATTTTGACTTCAATGCTCCCATGCTCCTTGAACTCCTGCCTCTCATTTATAGATATTGGCTCTCTGAATCGATGTCACATGCTATTAATACTTAGGCATCATTTCGAAATCTAGTGTTGTATCCATAACTTTCATCTTGTCCAAGTATCAAAACCCCATTTTACCATGATTGAATTTCCTCAAGAGTTGCTTGAGAGATGCCCACTTTCACTTTAATTTAATCCATTTAAGTTATCATATTTTTTACAATGAGTTTCTCATGGTCATTGCAGAAGATAATAAGAGGGGCAGTAAGGCATTACTCTTCAATTTCTTTCTTTACTTTTGCCAGCCTCTCTTCCATACTTGAGCATATTATAATTTCTCCGCCCTAATCTTGGCTCAACTCATTTAAAAGTTCGTACTCACTCTTGAACTTCAAAACTTTGGGTTATATGCAAACTTGGGCAAGCACTCTATGAATCCCTAAGTCGCAGGTGGCGCTGAACATGTAGGACTTGCTCAACCCTAAATCCCACAGACCATAAATTTTGCCATCATGGTGAAGAAAAGGATGCTTCCAAGCAATTCGATCGAATTCATCAATGATTAGAATATCATAGGTCCTCTTGTTTTGTAAAAATTTTCGATTGTTTCTATTTGCAACTAAATTCCTAGTGGTTGAAGAAATCTCTGAGTTTGCAATTTCAAGATTAAGTCTGGAACTAAGATAAGAACCTTCTTGCCCTACTGAATCCAATAGCAAGTCAAAAGTCCCTAAACCCAAGTTTTGCCAGATGCTGTAGGCATTTATATCTATATGTTATTCTGCTGATGGCTCAAGGTTATTGCAGCTAATGTTGATTGATAAAAAGAATGCTTGTAATCCTGGCATATTTCCTCCATTTAGTGTGAGCATCTGTAGATCTCATCAATAGGCACTTAATGATCAGTTCTCGTAGTCTTTAAGAAATCCTACCAAAGTTCCTAACTCTTGCACATAATATCTGATTAGTCTCTTTTATTTGATGAACAGGATTGCAGCTTGCTGAGTTCTCTAGTCCACAGAATCTCATCATAATTAAAGATCGACTCTAATTAATCAATTTCATAGTCCTTTACAGTTTGAAGGACCACAACAAGCCGCTCTAATTGAAGGTTTATGTGCGAACGCTTACAAAGCATTGATAAAAGTACCCTCCTCTATGAAAAAATACCAATGAGCTCGCTTAGAGTGCTGGATGGATCCTGATTAACTTTTGAAATTGAAATCATAGCAATCATGTCCTCTCTATACAGTGTATTAATCTTTTTAATTGCTGGAATGAAGTCAGTATAAAGAAATTTTTCTTTGCATTTTACAATCAGCCCAGCTTCATTCTCATTGAACCCATTCTTGACAAGAAATTATTCAAAGATGCTCATGCTCTCTGGTGAGGAGATAGTCTTTAATGATGATAGGGAGTTTAGTTCTAACAATAAACCAACTAAGCCCATAGTCATTGGCTTATTGTCATCCTTTAGATGTCTATTTATGGACGATGCCATAATGCCTAAAACAATTTTCTCTGCCTCATTAAATGTTTGAGTATCAATGCTGTATTTTAAATATGGGAACAGCGTGTGAATGAGAGTTTGACCCTCCAGTGGTAACTCTTTTATGATGGAAGAGGCTGCCAAATGAAACTTAAGGATCTGTGATTGGGAGTAATTTGTGAGTTCCATTTCGATTTGCTGGATCTCTCTAGTTTTAAAAAGTTCAATTATATGCTTTTATTGATGGTAAAGCTAAGCTTCCACACTATTATTATAGAATTCGTTATCAGAGATTAGACACTCATTCAACTTTTGAACTAGTTTAATCTTAAAACCTTCATCAAGATCTGCATAATGATGGATAGCAAATAGCGAGAGCTTAGAGATGTCAACTAAAGCTTAACTAGGTTATTGAGAGCTCTAGTTTGAAGCATTAGTTCTAGACTTGGAGAAACCTTTGTTTGTCTGAGCTTAAAACTCTATAGTAGATCCTCTTTTTTGTAAATGTGATGCTTCCTTAATCTTTCATCCAAGCAGTGCTCTTTTTAAAGATTATCTCTTCACTCGGATAAAATTTTTCACAACTTCACAATCTAGTTCACTCAGTGGATATTCAGACAACTTTGGATGATCTTGAATGTCCTTGTAAGTTTTTTAAAAGTTATTGGTGATCACATCCAGGGTCCTTTTAGACTCAGGACATAATTCCTTCGCATCTGATTGATCATAATACTTTTTGAACTTATCATAAGATTATTTACTTCTAGTCCAATCTTCCTTATATCGAGATTTTTAGTCTCTTTTATTTAGATCTGGCGATGGTTTTTCTTTCTGAGACAGAAGAGATTTTGTTGATGATAGTTTAGTTTGATAGCGAGAATCATCGCTATCGTACATTGAACTTTGATAGGCGCTCATTTTAAAATTATGAATCTGTGATTTTTAAAACTTAAAAACTTATAATTTAAATTACTTAATTTGAATTAAAACAACACCATCAAATGTGATAATATAATGGGTAGAGGTCAATCGGAAAAATGAAAACAAAAATTTTCCCCAAAAAAATCACAAAAATTAGCTAAAAGTGTGATTAATCACAGAAAAACGATGAAAATCACAAAAAATCACAACAAAAAAATCACAGAAAAAAAATCATATTTTTGGGAGGAAAAATAACAAAGGCCCCTACTTTTTTTGGAAAATAAATACTCATTAAGATCTTTCCACATTCACAAGGATTATTTTGAATGAGATTGTCATTATTCTTATAGTTAAGGTGATTAATAAATTTATATTTTTAATTGGCTATAGAGAATATCATTTATGGAGACAATTACTCAAAAAAGATCACACCAGCAATTTTAGATGAGTGACAGTCAAGCTGAAGAGAGCATCTTGAAGATCGCACCCCACGAATTGGGAGAAAAGTTCAAGTCCAAAGTTGACCTCTACACCTATTTAACTGAGATTCGTAAAAATAACTACTCCTGACATATATAGTTGGATACTACATGCCACCGATTGAGGGTATCAACAGGGAGTTCCTCCGACTTATTTTTAAGGGAAACAAGAGGCTTCTGAAAATGGATCAAATCAAGATGGTGAAGGTTCCTAAGTATGACGAACTTTCAGTAAGGCAGCTATATTTGCAAGTGTGTGACGATTAAGAGCTGAGCATCTACCTACCTGATATGTCAGAAAAGTCCAAGCCTATTGACAGGCAATACTTCTTCAACGTACTCAATACAATCCAGCCCGATTATCTCTCGCACATCATCAACAAGTCAAGGTAGAGCAGGAACAGCGGTGATGGGTAAGGTTAAAAGAATGACTACATACTCATATATGACGATTGGTTCTCACAGCTAACCAGTCATCCTTTTATCTCAAGTATCTTATCCTACCTCTAACTTATTAATAATTAAAAAAATCGGGGAAAACGATGCAGCTCTTGAAAGCTTCTACTAAACTAATGAAAGCCAGGAAACCTAAACAGTCGCCTCCCAAAGTTTTGTCCCTTAAGTGATTCAGGGGAATAGAGCATGCCTCCGCTAGCAAAGGAACTAGACCAAGCGATGGATCTCGGCTCATGGAGATGAACACCACAATGTTTGAGTCTCAATCCGACGCTGGTACAATGAACAACAATGCTATGAGATTTAACATATGAGCTTTAATTACCTTAAATTTAAATTAACATCATAAATCAAACTTCTTCATTTTTTTCTTGCATATTTCTCTTATAACACCATCATCCACACTGCAGAATGCTTATCTTAAAACTCGTTTTGCATCAAATTTCTCTTCCTATCCGACGATTTTCATCTTGATTCTCTTGAACTTGTTCTTCAGCACTGAAAAGTAATTCTCTATGGGGTTGTATTGTGGTGAGTATGGTGGAGTAAATATGAGAGTGATGCCTAGCTCCTCGATCAAAACTTTTATCTTTTTGCTGTGGTGCACTCTTAGGTTGTCTAGAACTACAGCAAGTTTACTTCTTAAGTTCTATTCATGCAGTCCTATGATGAAGTCATAAAACTTTTCAATATCCACAGATCTCTCATAAGTATAGTAAAGTTCCAGACCTTTGTCAGGAGATACTCCAGCAACCACAGCAATACTCTTGGTGAATTACAGCTTGTCTTTCACAACAATATTCATATTCCTATTGCTGTACTCTTGCTTGAGGTTGGTAGAGTAGGTAAACATCACCTCGTCTATAAATACTACCTTCCTACCTTCCTGCTGGGCATCTGCTAGCTTGCTTCTCATCTCTTAAAACAGCTCACCTGTCTTAAGTTTCTAAGTTGGGCTCATATACTTGCTCACACTAATAAACTTTCTCTTAATTCCTTTTTCCTTGTATAGTCAAGAAAGCTTAGAGGGAGATATTCTAAGCTCTGGAAACTTCCTATGGAACATCACACACCTCTCCCCCAATGTCATTCCTGCCTGATGCTGTAAGGTATTCTAGTTTGTGAGAAACTCAATGTTTTCTTCAGATAGCTTGCTAATTCTTTCAATTTTGATGTCGTTGCTTCCATTTTGGCTCCTAAGTGAGCAAAGATTTTAGACCCTGGAGTAAGGAATGTTGGTAAGACTGCTTATCAACGAGTAACTGAAATAGATTAGAGAATCCTTAGTGGGGTTCATGCATCTGAACCTGAGGTGAATTATCAGGTCCTGTACACTTTAAATAGTTTTTGGAAGATTCATCTTTCCTAGATTGTCGATGTTTAGGAGTTGTGGTAGATTGTATTTGAATTTTATATTTAAAGTTATTATTCCAGCCACCCAATTTCAAGTAAATCAAAGTTTGTTGAATTTAGTTTCGGAGTAAATTTTAACCAGGCATGGGTTAATTTTTACTCCGAAAAGGATTTTGTACATTAGTCCAGTTCGTTAGAATTTTATTCTCAAAATAAGTTAACAAGGCAAATCATGCCTCTTATGGGGCATCTGGATAAATCAGACTATCTGAAAGCAGTTTTCACTATAGTACAGATGACTCAAGCTCTCACCAGTTTGAAAATTGTATGTTAGTATAGCCACATTAGAAACAATCCCCTTCCCAAGTCTTACATTAATCATTGCTGAATAAGTTCAGATATAATAGGGCCATTATATTAAAACACCTGAGATTGTAGATTTGAGTCCATTGTCTACTCCTAAGCACATCCTTTCTTAGCCCTTCAAATGTATTACATTTCTATAACACTTTTCTTAATTCTTTGTTGCTCCAAGATCTGTAGAGTACATCCATGATCTCAGAGACCTCTGAGACTTCCTAGATCAATGTATTCCCCCAGGATTTGAGACACGTCCCTACTCGACAGGAAAATGTCTAAGTAGCTTATCTTGAAGCTATTGTTAGTAAATGGAACAAAAAGTTGGGGCATGCTTAATACTTGTTTGCAAGAGATACTCAATGCCTTTTCCTGGAATCTGCTACAAATCTCAATTTATTTAATTATGAGCTTCGTCTAATTCTAAAGTGGCTCAACACGCTATTCCCTTCTAAATAGCTGAGCAACACTTGAGTTCTTTGAATTTATGATGCTTTTATAAATAACAGGGCGAAAAGGTGTTAAAAGAATCTTAGGTCAATCGCTAATACATCTGCTGATAACTCGCTTAAATGAGATCTACTTAATGAATCAAAGGCATAGGATTTTCTAATTTCATAATGGAGCCATTTACATCAAAAAATTTGGGAAATGGATGAATACAATAGAAAACTTTAATACAATTGTCAATAATTACTGTACTTGAGCTTATAAGGAACTTGAACAAAGTTGTTATCTCACATATTCAGAGAAAACCAGTTAATGCCTGGAAAAATTAAAATTAAATCATTGATTAATCTTTCTTATCTTTTAAATTCAAAAATTTTAGAGTAAATGTAGTATTTTTTCATAAATTCTTATTATTTTTACCATAATATCTTTGGTACTATTATATAATACTATTGACTACTTTTTGTCCTTTTCTTCTCCTACTAGGATTTATTTTATCTTCTTCTTCTATTCCTTCTTTTTAGTCTTTATTATTTAATTATAATTATAGGTGAATTAATTCATTTTATTATTATAGAAATTTTAATGTATGTTGTTACATTAAAAATATTTTATTAAAATTGCTAGTATTATTCAATTCAGTTTTGTTTTTCTCAATATTTAGCTTTATTTTATTCGATATTTCTTGCCAATACAGTTCTCTGTCAGCATGCCTTTAAGTCTATTATTCATTATATAATAATACGAATTGATTATGAAAAAACAGTTTGAAAAAATCATCAAATAGTAGAGTTTATTGACTGTCAAATTAATTAAAAATTCCCCCAGTTCACATCGAATACAGTATTATAAAATATTATTTATTTTTTACTAATATCTTCACTCTTTAATAATAGAGAAATCAAAAGCAACAGAAAAATTATCTCTTAAACTTATATGTCATATTTACTATTTTTAATAGAAATACTAATTCTCCTTATATCATCATTTTAAAAATTATTCAATTACATAGTAGAAATATTTTAACTTGTAGCCAATAAATTAAAAAAATTATAAATTAATGACTTCTTTATTATATTATTCACTATAATGATTATAAGTCACAATATTTTCTTGCATTTTACTTACCTAAGTTTATTATTTAATTTGGATTAGTAACTTAAATTTTATAGACATTTTTTTCCAAATAAAAACTGAAATTAGATAGTTATTAAGTATTTTAAATAATTTATCAATATTCAAAAATATAATTATTCTTATAATAATTATTCTCTTTGCTATAGACTTCTAATGATTTACAGACTGTTGTAGCAAATTTGCATCTGAAATAATTGAGTCATTAAATGTTGATTCGATTGATTAAAAATTTTATTTCGATGTTTTTTAAAATTATTCAGAATTTAATCTTTCAACGCTACTCCAATATTGAGGTGCGAACTATTAAAAATATAGTTTTATAATTAACTTGTTTATGGTTAAAACAGGCATTAAGCATTTAAAATAATAAAATTAACTTTTAAGATTGTCTCCGATTATTATTATTTAACGATCTCTACCTCTCAAACTCTTAATTCTATACTAATTGTTTCAAATTAAGTTTTAGAGTAGTATCTATTAAAGTTTTCTTTAAGTAGGTTTTTTAGCAGTACTCTTTTATTGATTTATAGAGAGATTTTGAAATTTTATAAAAAGAAACTCCTCCCTGAATAATCACCACAGATAGATGTAATCCAAGAACTGAGAGTGCGAGATAAATAATTAAAATTAATTCAACAATTTATAATGGGGGGGGGGATCCAACTTATAAAATAATGGATATCATTTTTGGAAATATTAATTAGGATAAATCATAATCCAACCATCAGCCTCCCACTTAGCTTCATCTAAAATTGGTCTTTTGAAGTTATAAGCATAAGCAAATGAAATACCCGTTAAAGTCTCAGTGACGATTGTAACTACATTTCTAGTGACTGAATTATATGGTAGAACTAAGGCATTTATAAATGCAAAACAAAATTTTAATTCTTAAATTTAAAGAAAATCTTCACAAAAAATAAAATTAATAATTTGAATTATTTCAGCATAGTACAAAAGATATAATCCAGTAGTCAAGCAGCAAAGTGCAAGTTAAATGCTTGGGTAATTTTTTAATATCACCAAAATACTTAAATATAGTAATCTCCTAAAGTAAAATAGAATATTTGCATAGTATTGCTATTAAGTAGAAATAAATTCTTGATATTCATTTAAATAAATAGTGGGATACTAAACTGACAAAGGAATCTTCCATCCTAAACTCGAGTTGATTCAATTAATTATTCATTTCTTTAAAGCCATTTTGGGTCTTTAAATCTTGACACATTATTTTAGAGAATTTAAAACATTATGTTTGGTATAAGAATTGTTAAAGCGGCACCAAGTAAGCATAACATTTTTTAGCAAAATATTATTACAAATTCAACTAATTTCCTATGAGTTATTATTATATAATATTCAAAAAAGCCTATAGCAGAAACAATCATTTAAGAAGTATTCTAATATTAAGTCTAAAAATATTGAATAATTTTTCCTTAATTGAAATTTTACATTTAATATATTTAAGCAAGAAAGTAATCCCATTTCCAAATACATTTCTTGAATCATCTTATATAAAGTATTGTAAACTATTCGAATAAAATATATAAAATAGCCTTTTAAAAATTATAAATTTAAAGAAATATATATTTCTAGATTTATCTATACATTCTTTCAATCTTTCTAAATATATTCCCTGCTTTGTTTTTAAGCTAAAATTATTATAAATTTAGCACTTCATTATATTACCTTTATTGATAATATGTAAACTAAAGGGTAGGCAGCTAAAAGCTTCATCCATAGTGATATACATATTTTATAATTTAATCAGAAAGAATAAAATTAAATTTCAAAAACAAATTAGAACTTTCTATTTAAGTTATTATTTAATTAAGATAATCTAAATGTGTATGATTTCAAAAGCAGCTACGATTTAAAGCGTAAATTTATAGTTAAGATCATTATAATTATAATCATTTTTTGGGTATTTTTTTTTCAAAAGATATCATAAGCATCATAAACGCTATTAAAAGGGGCGTCCCTCACATCATCCCATTTCACGAAATGTTAAGTGATAGGGTCTTCCGAGTCACTAGGGTTCAAATTAAGAGCTCCTAAATAGTTAAAAACTTGCAACAAATTCGATGGGAAAGAGTAATCAATTAATGGCAAATAATAAAGTATCTGGACTGAATTTATGGCATCAAAGACTGGTCTTAAATAGTCAAATATTAAAGTTGAAATATAATTATTAAATTAAGCATTTAAATGAGGTCCAATACTCTCACCCAAAAGCAAAGCAAGAAAAGCATTAGATGTTAGCGATACTATAATAACTTAAATTGCATCGTCTGCAGTATTTGAAATTGTTTTTTGCTGACCTTCATCCACTTCAATTCTCTATTCCAATAAAAATAATTAAATGCTTTTAAATTATAATTTTCTTCACAAAATTTAATAAATGGTATCGGATTCGTAATTTGATTTGAAAGAGGATTACCGTAATAATCAGAGAATATGCTGGGATTAAGAAATTTCAATTATAGAAAAACGGAATTTTCAGTAAGAACTGAAAGCTTAAACTTTATTGAGAAAGTTATACTTGATGTTTTCAAAAGCTAAGCGGCATCTAGCCAAGAATCAATTGTATAATCAACAGATATTTAAAACAAATATAATTTAATTTCTTCGTTGTTTTTTGTGAAGATAACTTAAATATCGCTATTGGTCAGCTTTTTTGCGTTAGTATATACTTTCTAATCTGCTTATAAAGTTACCTATCTATTGTTGCTAAGTTTTGTAATTTCAAAACTTGGACCTATGTTATCATGACAAATCGAAGGATTGTATTTATCTCCATTTTTGCAAGTAAACAATTTCTATTCTACAATTGTAACTACATCCATCTCCACTTTTCTGATTTCCATCATCGCATTAATCTTTTCCTATCAATATTCCATCTCCACATATTTCTTCACAAGCACCACCCATTTTCCCTCCTGAGAAGGGTGTGAATGGAAAACTCATACCAGCTTCTTAGTTATCGCAATAAGAGCATGAAGTTCCATTAGTTTCATATGATTTTTCACAGGACACACAATTTGTAGGTTCATTAATGCAGCTCTCACAAGGATACTAGCATGATATACATTCAGCATTCACCTAAAAGGTTATTGATACAAATATGCCTTACTAAATCAGTTATCTAATAAGGTTCTTAGCACACTATTAACTTGCAAGAATTTTACAGAGGTAGAAAGAAATAACCTGGCAAGCAATCAGTGCAATTTAAATTTGTAGGTCCAAAACACGATTTACAAAATTCAATGCAATTTTCACAACTTTAGCTACCTTCATCATAGTAAGTTTAATCTGGGCACTTCTCAACACAAGTATTTGTCTTTTTTATGAATTTGTAAGTTGAGTCTTTGCATGAAATGCACTGATTTATATCGTTGGCATCACAGATACATCCTGGTAATGTGCATCCTAGAAAAATTAAAAGAAAATATCTTACCTTAACATGTTCTATTAGAAGTTTTATATAAATTTTCTGGGCAATCAACATCACATATAGAATTATAAAGATAAAAATCTTCTTAACATCTCGTACATCCAAAATTTTTAACAGCAAAGATTCCACTTTCGCATTTATGATGGAGATCGTAGCATGCATTATTTGCTTATTCATATATTTGACTTTGATTATTACACTATATTTATTGTGAGGATTCAGGTCCAAAACAAGTATTAAATGGGCTTAATGGATCTTAAAAGCATGAATCATAGTAATCACAGTGCTTATCTAGTCTTCTTGAGTATGGTTCCTAACAAAAGAGAAACAACATTTTTTCTTAAGAGTCGTTTATTTAATCAGCTTAGAGTTCCTTATAAAACGTCCATTGATAATCTGAATCATAAAAGTATTAAGAAACTAAATGACTGTTTGTAGTTGCTGTGTTTGTAATCAAACTTAATTAAATGATTATAACGTTTATTTTAATAAATTTTATAGTTTAGCTTTCCAATTGAATCATCAAATCTCAAATATAAAATTAAAGGTTAACCTTTCCATCTATTTGGATCAAGGGATGTAGTTAATAATCCATCCTAAATAACTTTTGTAGATAATGGACTTTAAAAAGACATAAAATATATATAATTTAATTTCCCAAAGCTGAAGTGATCTGATCCATAATACATCGTTTGTATGTGACTCAATGTTTATCGAAAATTTAAGCATTTATCCAGGAGTAATCTATGAGTAAGCAAATTGTAACTTATGTGATCTATCTTTAATTTGGGGGAGGGAAGTTTCTTGCCCCGAAACAGTTTCGTGCCCCCTTCGGAAGTTTCCTGCCCTCAACATTAAATTTTATATTGTTTGGCAATAAAAATATTATAAAAAATAAATTTCAATTTCAATTACCATAACCATGTACTAAAAAACTTTTATTAATATATAATTTTCAAGGTACATAATTATTCTTTATCAAATTATATATTATAAACAAGGCTAAAATAATTGTTTTTTTATTAATAATTAATGTGATTTTCATTAAAATGTAAATTCTTTATCAAGTTAGAAATTATATTTGAAGCTAAATTAAAAATAACTGTATCATAATTGATGATAAAGATTCTTTGAAAATTATGAAAATTACATATTTTTAGGTATGGTGCAGAAACTTCCGAAGGGGGCAGGAAACTACCTTTTTGGGGCAAGGAAACTTCCCCCCTTGGGTGCATATAAAATTTTGGTGCAGAAAACTTCTCCCCTTAATTTGTCCTGTGTACTCAAGTTGTCCAGAATTATCATTTTTATATTTTCCTACTAAATAACTACAATATTAAGTCTCTTCGTTTATCCTCCATACCAGATAGACCCATTAGTTTTTAAAATTAAAACTTAGAAAATATATTAAAGTTTGATTCACTTCTATGACTGATCTAATTCTTATTAAACGCTATAACCTCTGGTTTTGATAGCAAGTTATTTGCAATGTACAAATACAAGAATTGACCTGGTATAATTTTTAGCCGATATCTATTTTCAAGTTCGATTGTAGCACTGCTTAATAATATAAATAAAAATCTTTTGACATCCCTTAATAATACCCACATTGATGTTGTACTATTTTTCATTTATAAACCAACATTGAATTGAACTTTTTCATTTAGCTTTAAGAATCTCTCGATTGGTTAACAATAGCCATAAGGAGAATATTTCCCATCGCCCTCGCATATAACTAATGATTGTAACTTATTTTTTAATTAAATAATCATTATTATTGGTCTGGCTTCTACCAACTTATTCTGTTGTCATTTACTGTAGCCGCAACTCCATTTAAAACAGCCAAATTTTAAATCTAACCCGTGGCATAATCATAAATTTAAACACCTGCTGATTCATCCATTTTCAAATAAGCAACCAAAGTTTTGCCAAAATTCAAATTTGCATTGATAGTTCTTCTGTAAATTCTTAAAATGTTACCCTCATTTATAAATTGATTCCAAATTTTAACTTCTCTCAGATACCCTGTGAATTTTGATACTATGATATTTTTATTTGGTTAAGATGATATTAAGCCAAAATTTAGAAAGATTTAATTTATCATATCTAAATTAATAAGTGAATGAAATATTTAAAATTAATAACGATTTCGAGGAAATTTCTAGAAAAAGTTGTTAAGCAATTAATATAAAAATATTTAAGAAAATTAAAAATCCAGCGTAATTTTTGTAATTTGAGGCACATTTAATTTTTTACTCTTAAAACAAAACTAATAATCTTACAAAACTTGTTGTAGCTTTATCTATAACTGGGTCAAAATTTTAATCAGGATCTATGAAATAGGCATAAGGTAAAGTTTATGAATATGAGGCGGCTATACAATTCCACTTATTTAAAGTCTAAGCATGAGTTATTTTTAAACCATTTACGTATGCTGAATTAGGGTAGTATAACAAGTAAACAAATAATATTTTTTTATTTTATTGAAATATAACTAAGTTTGAATTTTAATTGTTACCTGAAAACTTGAAATTTGCCAGTTAATCAATTTTAAGCAAATCAGTAGGCATTGTAATATTTGTAGTTAACATATAACAAAACGATATAGTATATTCCCCACCAATTTAACTAGATATTTATCCAATTTTTAACTAGTTTGTTACTGGATTACCTCCTACCACTGCTTATTAATGTCCAAAAAACAAAGCTTTATCTTTTATTATAAAACTATTGTCACTTGTTTTTCTCATGTCTCTACCAAGAGCTTGGTTAGGTTAATAGTCCCAGCCTATTGTAGTATCTTAAGAGGAAATTTAAGTTGTCCTTGAGTATTAACTTAGGTCATATAGTAAATCTTAATTTATAATTAGCATATTATTCCTAATAAGCAATGTGTAAATCTCTATAATATAATTAGAAATATCTTAATGAGTCTCTTGCAACCTGTAGTAAACTAACAAATCATTGATATATTAAGTTTTATCTATTTCTTAATTCAGATGTCTTTATATAATTCCCTAAGATAAAGGTGATCCAAATATAGCATAATTACTAATTCTCATCATTGTGCTTTAATCTACGTCATTTCTAATTAAAAAATTAAAATTATTTTACATTTTTCTGAATATAATTCGCAAATATCTCAAATAAATATTTATAGAGCGCAAAATATATAATTGTGATGGCATTTGGAGATATATCTTCAAATGAATATTCAGAACATAAAGCAACGACATTTTAATTCAATTCACCGTTAATGTATATTTTCCATTTCTAATTTAATAGTACAAGTGCTATGTGGTAATTCTTATTGGGTGATATCAACTCCAAAGTAAATTTATGAAATTATATTTTTCAAGAAATTGTATTATTTTCCCAACTTTATTTAATATTAATTAAAGTGTCGTATGATTGGTCACTTGATGAGCTCAAACATTAAACTAATAAGCTTTATCCTACTACAGTAACTTGTACTATAAAAAATGGCATAGTATGATACGATTTAATTTAATAACTAAATTAATTGGCTTAAAAATTGTTAAATTAATTATCAAATTTAATCAACTATATCCTCAATATAGAAGAGATTTATAGTTTATGTTAGATCAGTAGGTAAATTTAATATCTCGAATTAAAACATTATAAAAGGAATATATTTATTTTCGAGTATATAATTGAATATCTATGCAATAATTTAGTTTAATTAAAGTTTAAAAGAAATTTCGTTCAACTATAGTTCAATATAATTATTACTATCCAATATAATTATTACTATCGCATTTTAAAGTATTAATTAGCTACTTTTAAAATTTATTCATCAATATTAACATAAAAAATTATTTATATTATTTTGGAATTGATCTTACTTAATTAAAACTTATTTACTTTTCCCTATGAGAGTTTACATATAATATATTTCAAAACAGTAGTTTATTAATTATTGTGGAATTTCTGTGTATATATTTATTTTCTTTTGAATTGAAAAAACTACAATTATTTAAATTTATTTTCCAAATAAGATATATATTCTTGAATATTGTTGATGAGTAACCAATCTTCAAGTCTGTTATGTTTAAATCTAATTTTCCATTCTTTATCATTAATTATTATTTTTGTTTTTACAAAGATTATTTTTAATTATTTTGAATCAAATTAATAAGTATTCATAATTTTTAGATATAAAGGATTATGATAGTAGTAATTTTTAATTTTTATCAGCAATGATGAATAGGGGAGGCACATGAAATTCCTGTAGATGTAATTAAATGGACAAACTTCATTTGTATAGCCTACGGTTACATCAGAATAAAAAATTAAATCTAATTAAATAATTGATTAAATTTATTTTAGGGAAAATTTAAATTAATTAGAATTTAATATTCATTATTCTTAATGCAATTATAACCATTAATTAGGTGTTAATACACTTATTAAAAAAATTCAATAAATAAAAGTTTATCATTATTGGCGTTATTTTTTATAATTTGTTTTTAAGCATTGTCTAAGTATAACGGAATTTTTTTCTATAAAATTTAAGACTAAATCTTTTAAGTATAATGAATTAAAATCAGAGCCCCTTGACATATATGATTAAACATTAGTCCAGTCATCTCCAAAGACATCATAGAGGTGATAATGAAGTGAATTCAGGTTTGTATAATATGATAAATTTAAAATATAGACTATTAATATTTCATTATAGTGGTAAAAAAAATTAATTGCAATTTTTTAAAAAAATAATATCAAGTTTTAATGAAGCTTTTGTTATTTAAACATATTTAATAAGTTATGAAATATGATTTTAGAATTTGCTTCTTTTTTAGGAAAAAAGTGTTCTTTAATCATAGATTTTTATAGATTTATATGGCTAGGAGATCAAACACGCCCCCCCCATAATGTATATTTTTTATTTTGTAGTGTGATAGAGTTTTTAACGTTGAGTAATAGTAGCCAGTGAACTACTAGTGTGCGATCAATAGTTTTCGAGAAAAGACCCAAAATAAATTCACTTTTTATATATAAAATTATAGTAAAAAAATATAAAACTTTAATTTTCCTTTTAATATATTAATTTGGCCATCTATGTCCAAATTTTATAAAAAATTTAATTTTAGTTATTTGATATTTTAATAAATTTATTATTGTTCTAATGATGAATATCAAGAATGAGAAATAAAAATTTATAAAAATATCAAATAACTAAAATTAAATTTTTTATAAAATTTGGACATAGATGGCCAAATTAATATATTAAAAGGAAAATTAAAGTTTTATATTTTTTTACTATAATTTTATATATAAAAAGTGAATTTATTTTGGGTCTTTTCTCGAAAACTATTGATCGCACACTAGTAGTTCACTGGCTACATTACTCAACGTTAAAAACTCTATCACACTACAAAATAAAAAATATACATTATGGGGGGGGGGCGTGTTTGATCTCCTAGCCATATAAATCTATAAATGATTTTTTAATAAAATTATTTTAATTAATTTTTGAAAAAATCATTGCTGCTAAGTTTATTTAGTTTAATTTTTATTTATCCTTTTGTTAATTAATCACTATTAATATGCTTTATTTTTTTTTAATAAATTATATATCTGTTGGATTACATGTCAAACATAGATATATTAATAAAATAATATGATTTTCAATCATATTAAAGTATTATAATTAAATATAATCTATGCTAAATTAGATATATACCCAGATTTATGCTTAAAATGGGAATTTTACCCATTTTAAACCATTTTTTTCATTTCTAACACAGTCATTTAAGGATATAAGATACTGAAACTTTAAGGGAATATTTTTTTATTATCATATTGATTTCTTATTATATATATTCATTAATTTTTATTAGTATTTTAAATATAAACCTAATAAAACTTTTAATCAATATTTAAAATAATTATATTAAATCAAAATGTATGCAACAGTTGAATTACTTCCAGCATATAGGGTATAGTCTATGAAATCAGGCATTTATAATTTATATATATATAAGTTTATTTGGATTGTAAGCAAAAATCTAATATAGGGTATGGGGCTTTTTTTATAAATTAAGAAGTTTTCTGGTCGCATAATTTAAGGATTTAAGGGCTAATTCTTTGACTCATGATTATTTTTCTCATCTAGTGACAATTTTTGAAATTTATTTTATGAAAAATATAGATATCAAATACTTTAATCGATATATTCTTAGATATACCTATATTTTAATTTATTAAGAATGCGATATAAGTATAATAAGAAGCGTTCCTCTTCAATTATAAAATTACATTCTCTCATTCTCTGATTAATGAATGCTAATTAAAATTTATACCCTTCCCCCTATTTCAAACAATTTAAAAAATTTGCATTTATTAGTTATATATTTATATCTAAATTAGTAATTATAATCGTTAATTTTTTATACAAATATTTAATGTAAATTTCAGCTGTTGTTAAAGACTTCTAGAGTATTAGATTTGTATTAACGTAATAACTCATCACTCCTTCTGCAATATCATAATTAAAGAACCAAAATTTATATTTAATTAATTGTTCTTAACTCCCTATCTTTAGTCTTAATTGAAACATGGGGTTTAAATATTGTAGGAATACATTAGAATTGGAAAAATAAATTATAATTAAATTATAAATCAATCAAATTAGTGGCAGTTAACTTTCTGGAAACCTGGACAATATGGTAGTTGTTCGATAGAGAATTTAAAATTAGCTGGACTTTACTAGTGGCGGTACCCCTCTATTGCATCCCTGAAGCGAGATAACTCGACTTTAGTTTTGTGTGATTTGTTAAGTTGATTTTTTTGGGCCAAAATTAAAGTCAATTTACCTTGCTTATACGATACGATAGAGGTGTACAGCCACTAGTAAAGTCCAGCTAATTTTGATTTCTCTATCAAACAAGTACCATATTGTCTAGGTTTCCAGAAAGTTAACTGCCACTAATTTAATTAATTATTAATCAATTTTTAATTTATTTTCCCAAATCAAATGTATTCCTACAATAATATTGAGGAGTTGGGTAATGGTCCCCCTGGGAGGGCGTTAAAATTTTTCTTCTCAATTTTATAAAATGTTCTAAAAATTAATCAAACATCAAAGTGACATGCTATAACGTATTAATTCGGTCTAAAATGAACTTTCCAAGGAATCTATTGAGACCCAGATCATAGTAACATTTCACATTAACACCTTATAAAAACAATTAATTTTGAATAAATATTACTAATTTTTTCTCTATATTTTATGTATAATATATTTGTAATTTCACAAATTTAATTACTGATATAATAATTAATTGTAATAATAGTTTCTAAATACAATCTTTTAGGTATAATGATTTTATTGGGAAAATGAATAAAGCTCTTCATGCTATTATTACAATTAATTATTATATCAGTAATTAAATTAGTGAATCACAAATATCTTATACATGAAATATAGAAAAAAAATTAGGAATATTTATTCAAAATATTTTGTTTTTTTAAAGTGTTAATATGAAATGTTACTATGATATGGGTCTCAATAGATTCCTTGGAAAGTTCATTTTAGACCGAATTAGTACGTTATCGCATGTTGTGTATTTAATGAATAAAATCAAATAAATTTAACATATCACTGTTTAATACTAAATCATACCATCAATCTTAGTCGTGAGGTAGACGTTTCTCAGTGAGTTGATGTGGCGAATTCCGTAACGTGGCAAATTCCGTGACGTGGCTGTCATGAAGTAGAAAACACCGAAAAAACCAATCTCGCTATCACCTAGTCACCTCCTAAATCAAGATATTGCCTGAATAACCTTGACGACAGAGCTCGTAGAATTCAACGAGGTGACAGAAGTTGGAGAAAAACGCTTACCGGTCCCACCGCTGCTGGGAAACGTAATCCCTGTCCTTTCGCTCTGGTAGCTTCACTACCCTAACCCGGTGTAGGAGAAAAATCCTTATCGTTGGCTTCATGGTTTTCGTCTTCTCACTCTCGAAGGCAGAGCGTACCTTCATCCTGCTCTCTTTTACCTAGGAAACTGAACTCAAGCCAGGTAACTCATTTAATGCAGTTAAATCTTAGGATCTAGCTCCCTCGAGGAGTATTTGCTGACAGATTGAACCCGCCGACTGGTCCCTAATGCCTAGCGCCTAGCAACCCCCTACCTGCCCTCGGTAGGCATTAGATTAATAGAAAGCTCTATCAGAAAGTCTTAAGTGAGATTGGTTCCTCATCTAGCAATTAACTTTCTAATTTAATTATTATATAGCATGTAGCTTTGATGTTTGAATAATGTTTAGAACATTTTATAAAATTGAGAAGAAAAATTTTAACGGCCTCCCAGGGGTCCATTACTTGATTACCCGAGGAGTTGAATCTGAAGAAGCATAATATATATAAATATAAAAAACATATATGCTAATAATTAAATGTTAATTTAACTAAAGAAGCGATAGGAGATCCATAATTATCATTCCACTTGTATAATGTTTAATATGTTCGATTGACTGTCATGACTTTAATATATATATATATATATATATTAATATATATATATATTATTTTATCATAAAAAAATAATGTAAAATTAATCAAATCCAGTTTTATTAAATGCTGTTTTTATGATATTTTTCATAATTTTTTATACTCAAACTTTATAGAGATCTTGATTATTGAAGTAATCACCAACATAAGTTGCACTGGTAAACAACTTTATCATAAAATAATTATAAAATGTTTATTATATTGCATAAAATAAGTTTATAGCAAATAAGTAAAAAAGTGAAGGAATAATCTTTTTCTTTTATTAGCGGCTCTAAATATTCTCTGTAATTCAATCGGACATTTCCAACATAATTTATATAAGAAAATGGAAAACCTTTATATTTTATTGTTGAGTCTTAAAAAAACTATAAAAACATAAAAAAAATCAATTACAAATGAAATAATAATGAAAGTAATAATCATGAGTTTAATAAAACCCCGTTAGTCAATTAAGAATTAAGATTGGGGATTAAGAATAATGAAATTAAGAATTAATTTTAATTGGCTGAAATTAAATATAATTAGGCTAAAAACAAATATACGCACCCTGATTGGTTTAATTTAAAGAGACAATTAATCGAGTCAATGGCTTTAATAATTTAGCCGAAACTTTAATAATTTACGCCAATTATAATTAATTCTTAATTTCATTATTCTTAATCCCCAATCTTCATTCTTAATTGACTAACGGGGGTTTTAGAATACTTACTTATTATTATATTCATTCTTTTTTTTTTCTATTTTTTGATATTTTAAATTTATCAAAATTTAGTGATATTAAAATAGGGCAAAAAATTAAACTTTAGTTAGAAAATTTAATTATGAAGATATAAACTACAATTAAATATATTTTAAAAAATTATGAAAAACGATTATTATTTTAATTTTCAATTGAAAAATACTTCTTTGATACTTTGTTTTATATTTTTAAATAGAAATCCTATTAAATTCAATAAAAACTGATTTAAAACAATTTTTTTAAAATATAAACCTATCTGGCAGTCATTACGTTATTTATGTAATTTAAATTAAAATATTAATCTTTACTATGAGCAAAAATAAATAATTACTAATATCTATGAAGAAATACCCAGGTGGACATTAGAAATCAAATTTATCATTAAATTATTGATATGATATTTGCACTTAAAAATGCAATTATTTTAAGAAATTTATTGAAGTAATAGTTTTTTTTCAATTTATCATCAAAAGAATTGAAAAGATTTGCAGATGGAGCAATTGTGTTTTATTGCTTGCTTACTAAATCCATTAATCTATCATATTCAATATATAATTATTTTTAATTTAAATAAAATGCATTTTCCAAAAATGATCTAAAAAATTCAGGCATTTAAAATAATAATGTTATTAATACTAGTTACATTAATTTGCAATTTTATTTTTTAATTATTTCATTGTAAATATTTTAATTATTTTTATTGATTATTTAAGGGGAGTTACATTAGTTTACACTCAAATTATATTGAATGTGTAATTTAAATTACATTTTTCATATTAAGTTTTGTAAAACTGATATAATTCACTATAAATACTCAACTTTATTACGAATTAAATTATTTTATCAATAAAAAATATAATATAATCATCGTCAAACTTATAATATCTCAGCAAACCTGGTTCATTTGCAGAGATGCCATACATCATGCGCCAACGCAGGTTATGTGCGGAATGTGCTACACTCCATATCCTCAATTCCTTAATCAATACAACAAGCTATTAAATTTTTTCATATCTAAATTTTCTCAAATTATATAAAACAGTAAATTAATATTAAAAATTAACATTCATCATATTAACTTATATAGAAATTAAGAATTATTGTTAATGTTTTTGTTTTCATTAATTCTATGTAAATATAAGATAAAATATGTGGCTATGATGTTCATCCTTTGTATCATATTATTATTTAAAATCTTAGAAATTTTCAATTATCTCACCTTAAAATGAATCTTTGTGAAAGTTATAACCTAACTCTGTTAAAATAATAGATATTTGTCTTTATAATGAATAAATTCAAACGATAATATTTAAACTCATTCTTTGAAAATTAAACCTTATTATTATATTTTATTGTTAAAGTAGTATATATTTAATCAGGAGAATAACCTTAATAACTGAGCATTTATGAATCAGCTGTGATAACGATATTTGGAATTTGATATTTCTTTAGAAATTTTAAGCCTCCTCTAATAATTTGAAGTTCCATACCATTAGCATTTAATTTCATAACACTGATTTTATAGTTAGATGGAAATTCATCGATAAAGTCATCTAGACTTAAAACTTTTAAAATTGAATTATGTCTTTAAATTAACTCAAAAGAGTCAATAATCATTATAAATATAAATAAACTTCAATTTCTCCTATTTTATTAGCATTTTCGATGTATTAACCTTTCAAATCACACTTTACAATTGCATCTAACTCTTTATAGGGGAAATTAAAAATATCACAAGTTTGCTATTCCAAGCCTAATCCGTAATCATAGATTTCAACTCTATCCCACCAATTTAAATAAATATTTATATAACATTTTTTTAATTCCTTTTTTTAAATTAGTTTAATACAAAATTAAAACAGTTAGAATTTTCCTGATACTTTAAATGCTACTCTTCTTCAAAATATTAATGAATAGCTTAGTCTATTTTAATGCCAATATTTTTCTCTTCTTATTAAAATTATAGCTTAAATTCATCTAAATTTTGCTTCATATTAATATACTCATGATCTACTTCCATCTATTCTTAATTTAAATCTTTCTGCTTTTCTTAAAATCTCTATTTTTGGGTGTTGAATTACTCAAATTTTTCTCTTTTTATATCTCTTTTTGTTTTAAATATTGGTTCATAATTCAATTAGTCTGATTGAATTAATAAAAAATTAATAAATTATTTTTATCTAAAGTAAGTAAAATAAGCTACAAATTAATTCACACAAATAGTAAATAGTAATTTATTTAAGGTTTAATGTAAATAATTAGAATGATATCTACGTTTACTAATTTTAATTTTTAATTAATTTAATAATGATAGATCGAGATCCTCATCATAAAATTCTAACGTTGAGTTATCTGCATTGATACATAATGAACTTCTTAATGCATAGGTATTGTCTAGAAGTGGCTCAAAAGCAATTGATCTAAAACCCTGTTAAGCCATCACGAGAGAGTAGTAGCCTAGGTGTGATCCAACATCCAAAAATAGTATATCTTGTGAATCGGGTTTATCTCATAATTTATTTTATGATTATTTTAAACCAAAGTAATAATTTTGATTAAAAACACACTATAAAAAAATTCATATATTCATAAGGTTTTTTATCTACTTTCTATGAATTCTTGCTTAAATATTTACTTTTCAGCAATTACCCCAATATTTACTCAGTGACATGCAAATCATAGTGTCCATAGTCTCTAATATATGTTGATATTTAATCTGAAAATTATATAGTAGATGGTGCTTCATAGATTACCATATCGAATTGAGAGTACAAATGTGATTGAGATGGAATCTATAGTATTTAGAATAGTTAGTTTATGGGCTTGTCGTGTTATGAAATGCAGAAATTTTACTATATATTTTCAATTTATTTTTATTTTTCAATAGATTGATATAATTAAATGCATTAATTTAATGTGCAGAAGTTGATCTATTTCTTTACAGCTTCTTTAATATGTTTGAAGATAAATACCATAATAAAAACAGTAAATAAAAATATTATTATTTTTAAATGATTCCTTCTTCTCGGTAATTATTCTTGATTTCTAAATCTTCTAAATCAGAATCCGAGTATTTCCTATTTAAATTTGTGCATGCAGAATTTTCAAAATCTTAATTGCATTACTCAGCTGAATATGTTAGAACAAGCAAGTTCAAGAATATTATAATTATATAAAAATTGAAAATCAATCCAAAAATATTAAAAATATATTAATATTTAAATATAAGCGCTCTGGCAAGATAATTCTATTTCATTAATTAATTTAACTATAATTAATCTATAATTTTATAAATATTTATGTCCTATGTTGATTATATTTTTAAGTAGATTTAATTGTGATAAAATATTTTTACATCATCCATTTTTCCTAAACAGATTATAATACTATCTAAGATATCTTCTTTTTATATTCTAGATTTTCTCAGTCATTTTAAAGTTTCTTGAAGTTAAATTGATAATTTGCATAAAAAAAAAATAAATAAAAATTTTATTTCTTATTAGACAGAATAAATATATATAGAAAGGATTAATAATTAAAGTAATAAAGTTAATTCACTTACATATATCAATGGAAAATATAGAAGAGATTAAAGAGATTAATAGTGAATAAACTATTGGTTTAATTACTATAACATTAGAAGAATCTAAAGAAATTCATGAAGAAGTAATTGAAAAGGTATGACTTTTATTTTAAGAAGCATTTTCTTGTTATAATCTTTAAATATTTCCTTTTTTTATTATAAGATTGTTCACATAATTTGATTTATTAAGGTGATATATTCATTATTTGATTTAGGAAGTTACTATTAATCCAGAAGATAGATTCTGTATTTTTGGAGATATAGGAGGCACAAATTTCAGATTAAGAATAGTGAAAGAACTCAGGGGTTCAGAAAATAATGAAATTCAGTTTAAAAATGTAAGTTTAAACTTTATTTTATTTATAAATTGAATTTATCAGGGATTATTGGGATTTGAGACTATCTTAGAGAAAAAATACTGCACATAGAATTATCAGTTTAATTATATTTATTTTTATTAATTTATTTTAGAATTTTATTTATTTGATAGATCAGTCTTTCGCTATCTTTTTAGATAGACTACTAGAAGATTCAATAATATAAATAAATTGTTATAAAATTAAGCATTTTCAATTTTTATGATTCCTAAGTGCCTAAGGAATAGGTTGTAAGAGTCGTGTTAGCAACATGCAGCTTTTCCTGTGGAGTTTTCAATTATAAATTTATCAATGAATCGATCTAAAAGTTGGAAGATCATTTCTTAAAAATTAAACAATAAATTTACATAATTTCATAAGTAATTAGATTTAATTTCGAAGGAAAAGCATAAATCGAAGTTCTTAACGATGTTGAAGGAATGGGTTAAAGTCTTATCTACTCAGACCAATTAGCCTAGTAACATAAAGACATCTTGATTTAGTTGAGACATTAAAATACAGTCGAGGTGTCTAATGCACATTCACAAGTTAAACTCTTATTCACTATGGGTACTGGTGCAGGCATGTCCTTGATTTTGCCCTACCCAGTCAATCATTATATTATTGTTAAAACTATAACTTTCCAAATTTATTTATATTCCAGTATCGTTGATATTTCATATTTTATTAATAAACCTGATGGAACTGTGAAAATGACTCATTTCGTGAGAGCCTCTGAAGGTTGGCTAACTTATTCCACAGTTGATGAGTAAAATCCTAGATAGTAGGAGCTTGGCAAGTATTTATTCAAGAAAATGAAAACCAAGAGCTCGCTCATGAAATTTTGCAAGGGCCCTGCAATATTGAATTTGCATCAATTTATGGAAACACAGAATCCCGAAATGAAATCGAATGTTGGAAATTCAATTAAAAAAGCTCTAAAAAAGAAGTAGAAAGATTTGAATAAGAAACTTAGAGGAAAGTAAATAGAAAAATTGAGTATTTCCGCTTAAGAATCATAACTCATAATGTGGATTATAAAAACATCCAAAAGAATAGTTATTTTGAGAATCATAATTGAAAATTATATACATAACATTGCATTATCCGCTGTTTTTTCTTTATCATTATCCTATAATTATTGCTAGTCTTATTTATGTCTCCAAAGTTTAACACCGTGGTCTTACCAAGTAGACCAAATATTAAAAATATAAGTCTCTAGCTCCAACCTCTTCAGTTTTTAAAAATTCATCCTAATTTATAATAAAATTTGATTAAATTATAAATTTCCTATTATAGTTCATGAATGCATTACTTACGCTGCAGTGAATGAAATGGACGAATTATGCATGATGACTATAGATTTCATGATTGAAATTCTTGCCTAGACTTTAAGTAATCTCTCTCATATAACACTTCCAATGGGTGGTATTTACATTGGGGGTGGAGTTGGGAACTACCTGGCCTCATACATAGAAAAGAAACAGGACATATTTTGGAAGTACTTCTTGGGAAACCACCTTATCAACAAAAAAACAATATCTCATCATATATATATATCAAATTTGTTGAAAGTTTTTATGAATCAGAGAGTCAGTACTTGAAAAAATACCCATTTATGTTCTTAGAGAAAACCCAACAATCGATGGGCTGCAGACCATGGTTTTAGAAGTTGAGAAAGAAAAAGTAGGCCATCAGAAAATACAATTAGAATGAAATAAAAATGGTTGATTTAATTAATTTTAGGATAAAACATACATAAAATTGGAATATTTTAAAAGTCTAGAATTTTTAGTTAAAATACTAAATATTATTGATTTATAAAAGGAGTGAATAATATCCACTCAAAGTTTGAATTATATTTTCTGATTATATGCAATGACATAAAGCAGTTTAAATGAAATAAACAGAGTAATAGGAGTAAATATATGTCATAAGATACTGTAAAATCTTAAGGATATTATTATATTATCTTACTTTGATTTATTGATTTGATTTAATTATAAAAAAATAACAAATTAGTAATTGGCATAAATAGTTTGTAAAGAAAAGATTAAGGAAATTTTTTTCTTTTGCTTAATAGTCAAAATTTAAAAATCTATTTTTATTGCTTTAAAGGTTTTTCATAGATCATTTATAATTTTTTGAGTGTGAAAAATATATATTAGAATAAATTATAAAATTAACATCAGATTCTTTATCAAACAATTCTTAAAATCTAACTTATGGGTTTTTAATTAAATTATTTCATATAAAATAAATAATACTGATTACTTATAGTGAATAGCTGTGTGATTGATTATAGATACGATTTAATTTGTTAATCTCTATAATATAAATATCTTTATGTTAGCGGACAAAGATAACATAAGAGCGTCTCTGCTCTAAACCCCTCGGGATTAGAGTGAAGATCAATCCAAGAATAAGGGTTCAAAAACTCCTAAGATAAAATTTAACAGGTTCAAAGCTCAAGCGGCAATGATCTTGGAAACAAAGTTGGCCGGCGAGATGAAGGTGAGGGAAGTCTACATTTCGCTTACCAAATGGAACAAATTCAAACTTTTCATCGCAAACTTTTACGAGACCTTCCTCATCATCCTCTGTCTGGCCCTCTCTATTTACCAAGATTATGTCGATTTTTAAAGTTTCACAATGAGTAAATCTTCGGAAAGTCTTTAATTAATTAAGTCGCTATAACAGATAAAATAAGTGAAATTATAAAATTGTAAACCAAGACGATGCCTCTTCGTTCTTCTTTTAGATGTTAGCCTTGATCGTACTGCACTACTCGAAAAAGGAGTATGGTAGGCACGTTCCCCTCCAGAGAAAGATAAGTATCACTGCTCTTTCTCTGATTGTTTGCTTTATGGTCTTCAAATACGCCTATATGATATAGATAGAACCTACCTTGACACAGGACTATGAGGATAAGAAAGATGACTTGCAAGTCATGGGCTACAACATTAAGACGCTCGCTGATGGCACAATTGTGTTCGACTACTGGCCTTCACTTGAGTTCGAAACTTTCTCAATCATTGTCGTTGGTCTCTTATAATTTAATGATATAAGATGTCTCATAAATATTTACGATTATAATCCACTACTACAATAAAACCTATACTCTATCAATTGATTAATTTTACAAACTATAAATAGTAATATTATTAAAATACAATTGGAATGGAAATTTTAAAGAAATGCATTTTAATTTTTATATTTATTAATTATAATTGCCTCTAATTCAAATTTGATTTTAATATAATTATGAAAAAATAAGTAGTTAATTAATATAATATATATTATCACTGTACAGATTTACTAAACAAGGGAGCCAGTTTGTGTGAAACTATATTTTTAATTACATTAAATTAATAATTACTTTTAAAATGTCATTTTGAATCGTGCTCCTCTGCCTCTGTGTCTCTTATGCTTGTCCTATTTGGGTTGTTATCTTTAGATGCTTTGCATGTCTGTCTTCGCTATAAATGAGCGTCTCCTCAGATCTGTTCAAGTGATAGATTGCAGGCTGCACCGTATTGAAGGGGAACTTAAATTTTCCTCATTTACCCTCCACCTATGACTTAAGTTACAGATGATGAGTTTGTCTGAAGCTTTAAGTTAATCTTTCCTGTCATGTTTCATCAAGCAGATCCCATTATTAGCAAGAATAAATCGTATCAGTTGTTAAACATTTTAGATCTCTCTTACAATTAGGAATTGGTAACAAGCTTAAAGATTTTAAAAGAGAATGTGCTATTCATATCAATAATTATTTGCTTGACATTTTAAAATTAATTATTAATTAAATGTAATTAAAAATATAATTTCACAGAAACTGGCTCCTTTGTTTAATAAATCTGTACAGTGATGATATATATTATATTAATTAATTACTTATTTTTTCATAAATATATAAAAATCAAATTTGAATTAGAGGCAATTATAATTGATAAATATAAAAATTAAAATGCATTTCTTTAAAATTTCCATTCCAATTGTATTTTAATAATATTACTATTTAAAGTTTGTAAAATTAATCAATTGATTTTATATTTATTCTTGAATTTTAAACAATAAATTTTTGAGTAATTTTTGAAAAAATAAACTTTAATATAACAAAAAACTTTTTTACATTTTTTTGTTATCAATTTGATTAAACATATAATTGTATCCAAATTTTAATACTTCTTAAAATCTTTTTGTGATTAATGCCTAAATCGATAGAGATTTGAGAGAGGAACCTTACCATTATAATCCCAAAATAATAATAATAATATTATTAAACGTAAATAAAAAAATATAACTCTTATACCGATTATGGTATTTTATATTTATAATAAAAATAAAGATACAGTATTTCTATAAATGTTTCCAGTAAAATTCTAAGTTATTGTAGAATTTGAAACTTAAATGATTAATGAGTTAACATTTATAATATAATTAATTAATACTATTTCAAACAATATTTATTTAATAAAAGATTCTTTTTAAATTAAATATATACTAGTTTGCTCGACCTTAACATTTGTCATAATGATTTACAACATAGCTAAAACATTTTTATCTAACATTAATTCGAAAAAATTTATTAAATTTATAATGCTTTCAATTTCAATTAAAGTTAGATTGATAAAATCCCACGATTATATGACATAATTTAAATATACATATTAAAGTTCAATTTATAACAAAGGGAAATATCTTGCATTTCATTGATGTAATTTATAAATGGGCCTTAAAAGTTTAAATTATATTACTATGAAAATAATTAAGAATCTAAGAATATTTATTCAAATTATATCAATAAAAAGAGGGCATCAAAGTATTCCTTAATAAATAGAATAAACTTTATTTACTGATAATAAGGGATTTATTACATTCATCACTCTGAGTGGTTGAAGATGCACTCTGTTCTATACAACCTCTTCTTCGTCACACTTACTGTTGATACCTTCTTCTCTTAAACTCTGACTTAAATGATAGTACTAGGTAAGTACATACTCCCACGATGAGAAATCATATCTTTGACATCACGTCATGTCTTAATTCTTTCCCTCATATTTAATATAATAACTTATAGCCTTAATGATACTCATTATGATCCTCTGGGCTCTTAACTCAAAGGTCAAAGAAAGCTTCACTAAATTTGGAGTTAAGAACTCAATTAGACTCTTAACTTTCCAACTTGCCATGCTTGCATTCACACAAATCGCCTATGTGGTCAACTGGTTGAAGGAGTACCCCACTCTCTATAAGTTCATGTTCCAAGCTGGTTTGATTCTAAACTAAGAAGTAGCTGTCTGGTAAGTATCTTATTATATAATGGAATTTTAGGCTGTCGTTCATATCTTTTTGATTTGCTTCGTTCTTGGTTTTGGTTCTCTCTACGCATCTACTTGGTACAACTAAACCTGGAATATTTTATAAGACTTACCAATTTATTTTTTGTGAGTTTGGAAATGTTTCAAGGAAAACGAGAAGTATTTCGCTCCACCCGCTCTTTAAGAGTAACTTCTTAGAAAAGCCTCAGTTGAATAAAAGAAGCTAAGAGGCAACACCTTGAGAAAAGATGATGATGATGAAGATCTCTCAATTAAAAAGAGAGGTAGATTCAGCATTTCAAATCTCCACCAAAAGTTCGTCAAGTTCGATTATGAGAAGTTTGTAAGGACATATCTTCCTTATGTCTGCATCTGGATGATCAGATTCGTATCTATTATCTACTCCTATGCATACCATGGATATCCAGCTTTCATAATTCTCACATGGGTACTTCTCAGTTTTATGTCTCCAGCTGCTAAGTTTGTTAACTGCACAACTTACTTGTAAACTCTTAAATTATTCAAAATGAGTTATTGTAAGAATAATTATCATTACCTTCCAATCTTCTTAGTCGGATTCTTTTACACTTACTTCATTAATATCCCAGGTATTTTCCTTCATTACGAAGACGGAGTTCAAGTAATTGACTATCCTGAGCTCTTCAACTCTTTCGGCAGACCATTCAAGTACCCACCTATTGAAGTTGGAGGTATGGTCATTAACCTCGTCTTCCTTATTTTACTTATGGGATCCAAGGACGAATTAAGCCAACAAAGAGATGAGTTCAGAATCGGTATCTTTGAAAAACTTACTGACAAACAATCTATTTTCTTATGGCAACTCTGCTTCTACATATTTAAGAGACTTCACATCGTGATTCTTTCACTTATTTTCTATTTCGGTATGATGGAACTCAACATTTACTACATTGGTCTAATGTACTTCTTCGTTGCCTATAAAAATAAATGTAAATCATTTTCTTACTTCATAATATTTATACGTGTCCAGTTTGGCTTCCTATAGAAAGAGTGGCATTGTATTGCTAGTTTGGGCTGCATCTTTCATTTGGATTCAGTAAGTTTAACCCTTTATACTAACTGCCCTTTTAGATACTTCTGGTCATTAGTTCAAAACAACTTTGATCCTTAAGGAGCTGTTTATAAAATTTTCATGATGCTCACCTTCCAGAAATATGTTGAGCCAAAAACTACACTCGGTGGTATTAACAGTAAGAATTTTAACAAATAAATCATTTTTTAGACTATCTTGAATACGATATTTCCAAATTAAATTTTAAATAATTAAAACTTTTAGAAGAAACTATTTAAAAATAAAATACAGGGGCTTTGTGAATTTAATTTAACTAAACGATATTCCTATTGGTTAATGGGCAATCTTTATGCTCCAGGTCCTAATGTACACTATAAACAGAATGTTCATGCCTGGAAAGATTCACAGAGCTTAATCCCTCGAAAACCCAACAATCAAGAAAGACTACCCCTCTATGTCTGATTACTACGAGGAGAAATGCGACTTCGTTTTGAGAAAGAAGTTCCCCTCATGTGCAAGAATTCTCATTAGACTTAGAATGATCTTCTCTGAAATGATGATTATAGGCATTCTCATTACTTAAGGATTTATTTTGGTACTTCAACCACCTAACCTTATGTTCTGGGGTTTCTTGATTTTCAGTTTGACACTATAAACTGCCGTTGTCAGTGCTTCTGAGGAAGACCCTATAATGCTATAACAAATAAAATTAAGTAATATTAATAAAAGTTAGAACTATAAGAAAATGTGCCAATCAAAGCAAGATATTAAAGTTCTACTCTGGATTTGTGCTCATTGCTCAAATTGGTTATCATTTCATTAATGATAAATCATTCTTGGCTCAATATGGATTCGATCAATTCTTAACTATATTCTTGGAGACCTAAACGAATACATGACAATCATTGGTTTTGAAAACTATCAAGACTCTGACAGAAGTAAACCTTGGAATCAAAAATCATGAACTTTCTTGAAATATAGCATGGTTTATTTTCCAAATTTTCGTTAGTCAGATTCTTTTCTACATTACAGCTTGCATCCTAGAAGATTACTTCATTGAAAAACTTGAGGAAATTGAAACCAGACAAAACATGATTTTTGTTGCATTAAACCACAAATTTGAATTAAATTAACAAGAATTTGCTGCTCAACAAAGTAAAGTAGACGACATCGATATTGGTTACCCAATCGACAGATCACAGTCACAAGTCAGTGCTAGTTTAAATGTATTTATATTATTGATGATAGAAAATCAAAGTTCAGCACTCAAACCCAAAAATTTCAATCAAGAAGAAGAAGACTTCTTTAAACAGAATGAGAAGGAAAGAGTTATATTCGATTACGAAAGAATCAGATTCTCTATCCCATATATGATCTATCAAAAAATTAACTCATGGAGAATTATAGACTCAATCGCTATGAACTTCCATTTATTGACTGCTACTGTCACTCTTATTCTTTGCACTAACTGGTAGATTTCACTCTTCATGTCTTTTACAAATAAAAAATGTATACAATATTTAACGAATAAATTTATTTAGTCTTTCTACTTATTGTGTAACGTTGTACTCTGCATTAGAGCTGCTAAGAATCTTCACAAAAATGGCAATAATATGAGAAACATTAAAT
>ARYC01018131.1:0-53802 GCA_000711775.1 Oxytricha trifallax
TTTTAGGCTGTCGTTCATATCTTTTTGATTTGCTTCGTTCTTGGTTTTGGTTCTCTCTACGCATCTACTTGGTACAACTAAACCTGGAATATTTTATAAGACTTACCAATTTATTTTTTGTGAGTTTGGAAATGTTTCAAGGAAAACGAGAAGTATTTCGCTCCACCCGCTCTTTAAGAGTAACTTCTTAGAAAAGCCTCAGTTGAATAAAAGAAGCTAAGAGGCAACACCTTGAGAAAAGATGATGATGATGAAGATCTCTCAATTAAAAAGAGAGGTAGATTCAGCATTTCAAATCTCCACCAAAAGTTCGTCAAGTTCGATTATGAGAAGTTTGTAAGGACATATCTTCCTTATGTCTGCATCTGGATGATCAGATTCGTATCTATTATCTACTCCTATGCATACCATGGATATCCAGCTTTCATAATTCTCACATGGGTACTTCTCAGTTTTATGTCTCCAGCTGCTAAGTTTGTTAACTGCACAACTTACTTGTAAACTCTTAAATTATTCAAAATGAGTTATTGTAAGAATAATTATCATTACCTTCCAATCTTCTTAGTCGGATTCTTTTACACTTACTTCATTAATATCCCAGGTATTTTCCTTCATTACGAAGACGGAGTTCAAGTAATTGACTATCCTGAGCTCTTCAACTCTTTCGGCAGACCATTCAAGTACCCACCTATTGAAGTTGGAGGTATGGTCATTAACCTCGTCTTCCTTATTTTACTTATGGGATCCAAGGACGAATTAAGCCAACAAAGAGATGAGTTCAGAATCGGTATCTTTGAAAAACTTACTGACAAACAATCTATTTTCTTATGGCAACTCTGCTTCTACATATTTAAGAGACTTCACATCGTGATTCTTTCACTTATTTTCTATTTCGGTATGATGGAACTCAACATTTACTACATTGGTCTAATGTACTTCTTCGTTGCCTATAAAAATAAATGTAAATCATTTTCTTACTTCATAATATTTATACGTGTCCAGTTTGGCTTCCTATAGAAAGAGTGGCATTGTATTGCTAGTTTGGGCTGCATCTTTCATTTGGATTCAGTAAGTTTAACCCTTTATACTAACTGCCCTTTTAGATACTTCTGGTCATTAGTTCAAAACAACTTTGATCCTTAAGGAGCTGTTTATAAAATTTTCATGATGCTCACCTTCCAGAAATATGTTGAGCCAAAAACTACACTCGGTGGTATTAACAGTAAGAATTTTAACAAATAAATCATTTTTTAGACTATCTTGAATACGATATTTCCAAATTAAATTTTAAATAATTAAAACTTTTAGAAGAAACTATTTAAAAATAAAATACAGGGGCTTTGTGAATTTAATTTAACTAAACGATATTCCTATTGGTTAATGGGCAATCTTTATGCTCCAGGTCCTAATGTACACTATAAACAGAATGTTCATGCCTGGAAAGATTCACAGAGCTTAATCCCTCGAAAACCCAACAATCAAGAAAGACTACCCCTCTATGTCTGATTACTACGAGGAGAAATGCGACTTCGTTTTGAGAAAGAAGTTCCCCTCATGTGCAAGAATTCTCATTAGACTTAGAATGATCTTCTCTGAAATGATGATTATAGGCATTCTCATTACTTAAGGATTTATTTTGGTACTTCAACCACCTAACCTTATGTTCTGGGGTTTCTTGATTTTCAGTTTGACACTATAAACTGCCGTTGTCAGTGCTTCTGAGGAAGACCCTATAATGCTATAACAAATAAAATTAAGTAATATTAATAAAAGTTAGAACTATAAGAAAATGTGCCAATCAAAGCAAGATATTAAAGTTCTACTCTGGATTTGTGCTCATTGCTCAAATTGGTTATCATTTCATTAATGATAAATCATTCTTGGCTCAATATGGATTCGATGCAATTCTTAACTATATTCTTGGAGACCTAAACGAATACATGACTATCATTGGTTTTGAAAACTATTAGGACTCTGACAGAAGTAAACCTTGGAATCAAAAATTATGAACTTTCTTGAAATATGGCATGGTTTATTTTCCAAATTTTCGTTAGTCAGATTCTTTTCTACATTACAGCTTGCATCCTAGAAGATTACTTCATTGAAAAACTTGAGGAAATTGAGACCAGACAAAACATGATTTTTGTTGCATTAAACCACAAATTTGAATTAAATTAACAAGAATTTGCTGCTCAACAAAGTAGAGTTGATGACATTGATATTGGTTACCCAATCGACAGATCACAGTCACAAGTTAGTGCTAGTTTAAATGTATTTTATATTATTGTTGATAGAAAATCAAAGTTCTGCCCTCAAACCCAAAAATTTCAATCAAGAAGAAGAAGACTTCTTTAAACAGAATGAGAAGGAAAGAGTTATATTCGATTACGAAAGAATCAGATTCTCTATCCCATATATGATCTATCAAAAAATTAACTCATGGAGAATTATAGACTCAATCGCTATGAACTTCCATTTATTGACTGCTACTGTCACTCTTATTCTTTGCACTAACTGGTAGATTTCACTCTTCATGTCTTTTACAAATAAAAAATGTATACAATATTTAACGAATAAATTTATTTAGTCTTTCTACTTATTGTGTAACGTTGTACTCTGCATTAGAGCTGCTAAGAATCTTCACAAAAATGGCAATAATATGAGAAACATTAAATATTTAGTTTTTTTTATTACTATTTAAACTACAGCACTGAAATGGATGTCAACACAGCACATAAATTAAACAAAGAATACATGCATGAGGCAAGCAAGACTCTTTTGACAGTTAGAACTGAGCAATGGTCCATGCAATATTGGTTACTTATCATTTCTATGATCATTTAAAATACAAATTTTTAAATTATAAAAGAATAGAATATATCAAATACTTTGTATTTGTATTTACAAACGAAAAAAAATTATTGCCTTTTAAAAAATATCTTTAAAAATTAAAGGAAAGATAGTTATTATTTGAATAATGAAGAATCATATCTTAATACAGGATTCTTTTACTTAATTCAATAGCAAACATGATAAAACACAAGTTTTTTTTTAAAAAAAAGAAATATTAAAACTCTATTAGTAGTCTCATAAATTAAATATAGCAAATGATTATATAATAAATATAAACATATTTATTCTACTCATAATTGTTTGGGTTCAAATTATGTACCCAACTCCAATTCTAACTTCATTAAAGTCAAAGATGACACCTGATTATAATTTACCTTTCTCTTTCAAATTTTATTAATTAAGTAATAACAAGTCTTCACCAACAATTCAATCTTCTGGCTTTTCTGGAGTGGAGTATATCTCTCACCAGACGATGTGAACAGTTTAAGCAACCATGCACCACTTTACGCCATGCTTATTCTCTTAATTTTCGAGAAACAATCACAAAGATGGTAAAAGAACAGATATGGTTGCACTTTGGACAAAATTAATCACTTCAAGACATTAGAAGAGCAACTCCAGTAAATAAAAGAGGATAAAGATGTTAAGCCAATTAACAAAGAAAGTGAAATCAAGAAACCTGAGCCACTTTCCCAATTTGTTACAATAATGGAAGCCAAATAAGAATGTGATAGAGTTGAAAGTTTGTTTAGAGAGTAGACTGATGAAGTTAAAGAGAAGAGATTGAAGGAAATCGTTGAACTTGGACTTAAGAGAAAGTATGTCATTAAAATTAGAAGTGCATTGAAAATTGTTATGGAATAACTCAGTCTTTAACTTTTACTCTTGTCTTGCGCAAATAAGAGCAACATTATAAGTATTTTGTATCTTGGACTTCTCTTAACCTTCTTGCTTATTAAAAACAAGACAACTGGTATGCTTTACATGTCATACATTTTTGGAACTATGCTTGCTTTAGAGTATATTTTGGCTCTTACTAACTTGACCAGTTTAAGCAACCCAATGAAATTCCCAGCTCCATATGATCAAGGATATCCAAGCAAAGAGATTCCATAAGGTCAATTCATCTTCCCATGGTTCTTGAAAGTTGATTTCTTGAGAGAAAACTTACAATGGACTAACTTCTTCAGCATTGACATTTAATCAGCTCAAGTAAACGATATCTGGTTTGACTTTGCTAACTTGGTGATTTTGACAATTTACTTCTTCAATTTTGGAAACCCAATTAATGCTAATAACATCAAAGTTAGCTTCAGTTAAACTAAGCAACTTGAAGAATCACTTCAAGAATTCGCCAGAATGCAAATCAGAAAGAAGTATCAACTTAAATACCCATAAAGTGCTACAAGTAGTTTGATCGAAGATAAGTAGGGAGATGATGAACCACCAAAGAGTGCCAGAGATCAAATGAGACAAAAGAATCGTTTAGAAAGAGAAAAAGAAGACATTTAAGCTCAATAAGCTGCCGATGATAGCTTGGAATATTTCATGGGAGCAACCCATTACTTGAATTAAGACAATCATAATTGTGTATCTTTTTTTAAAAATTTTTTTCTCAATTGAATGATCTTAAGAAAAACGTTTTCGCTTACTATTTCTCAAAGAAAGCAAGATACTTCTCATTCATTGGTTTACAAGTTATAACTTTAATCATGACTTTGATGTTGGCTATGCTCTGTAGATCTTTATTATTTATTTTTATAATTTAATTTAATGCTCATTTTTATAATGTCAATTGGTTACATGGTTTTCAGTGTTCCCTTGATTATGTAAATTACTGATTTCTTCCAACTAGATAAGATTCATCAAGAGAAGAGAAGATGGAACCATCCTTATTATATTTGTGGTCCACTCATGATTTTCAGTTTCGTTGATATCGCACTTCAGATTCTTTGCCAAACTCCATTCTACAGAGGAGATTACCTCTTGAGACACTTAGGTTTCGACAAAGTCTATGATATTAATACAAACATCACATTCCTTGAAATGCTATATTCTGGCCCACAAGGTTACAAATTCATTTCCCTAGCTGACGGAGGACAAAGCTTACTATTCTTGATTCTAAAATCCCTTAACTTATTCTTCATTTTCTTACAATCAAGAATCTATCAATCAGATGCTTTCTGGGAATTCATAAGAGTTGATCTAAGAAGACTTCTAAAATTAGCTTCTAGCTATAAGAGTATGGCTATGACTTACAGATATAACAATTGGAAGTTACAAAAGATTGTTACTGTTCAACAAAGAAAGCAAAAGATGTACGAGGGTGTCGCTGAACTCAGAATGAAAATTAATCATTATCTTAAATCTCAACAATCACTTATAAGTGGTAGAGTTCAAACTGCACCTGCTCAAAGCAAAAACAATCTCAGACAACCACTTCTTGAAAAGATTGACGAGGAGGAACAATAAATCGATACAACCACTAGTCCACAAAATCAAGAACAAAAATTAACCAGAAAGTAAACCATAGTCAATGGAAAACCTCTTTCTCAAAAGAAACTTGAACTTTCAAAGTAACTTGATTAAAGCTTCAAATTCTAAAAGTTCTAAGACTTACTTAAGCAACAAGATGATTTCTTTGAAAAGCAAGAAGTATTGGAGAAAATGAAAAAGTAAGTTGGTAGATGTGGTGGTTGGTATCTTAACTTGAAAAAGAAGTATGTCAACTAAATCGCATTCTTAAACAACATCGAAGATGCTAAGGATGTCAAATAGTTAATGAGTCAAGGCAAAAGAAAGATTGAAAGCGAGCTTGAAAAACAAATGAAAGCTGATATTGATGTTATTTTCCAACAGAAAAAGAACACTATTTCTTTTGAAAAGAAAATCAGAAAGAAGATTGGAGTGAAGATCGAAGAAGACGAAATTACCTTAGATTAAATGCCAAGAACTAAAGAATTCCTTAGATTCTCCAACATTACTTTTTATAAACTTACATGTTATTTGTTAAAAGATTACTCTTGCAGTTATTGGAGCACTTCTAGAAGCCTCATTCAGTAGTCTTGCCACAATTGCCTACATGTTTATGATCTTATCTTAAATCTTAAATGCTGGTTTAGTTTCAATCCTATTGCCCTTCGCTGTCTTTGGTTATGCCTTAATGGAAGAAGGTAGACCAGGCAAAGATTTCTGGAGACTAATTAAGATATACGTTATCGCTATTCTTTTCCTCAAATTCTTAGTTAACTTAGATTTACTCTATGAGAACAAAGATATGGTTGATACCTATACTTCCCTATCTGTAAGTGTTTTAAATATCTTAATATTTTTATAGAACTGGTTGATGTTTGGACTTTGGAGAGAAGATACTACTTGGGGTTTGTTCCTTTACATTCTTCCAGAATTGATCATTTTAGCTTGCATCTTAGGTCAAAGTTACTATGAAATTCTCGTTGGTCTCTATGACAGAAGAGAAATTGATCTTGAAAACATCGAAGAAGCTAGAGAAAGATTCGTAAGCTTGTTTATACCATCATAAAATTATTATAGCTAAAACAATTCAATGAGGATCAAGGCAAAGTTGATGATCAAATCCTTAAAATAGACAGAGCAAGAAAGATCATTGAGGAGGAAGACGTTGAACATTAAGAAGATCCCAAAGATGCTTATGAAGAAAGAATTTCAAAGTTCCCAAGAAAAATCAGAAAGATTGTTGATAAAGTTGAATCTAAGATCAAGAAAGAACACGACGATGTGATTAACAATAACAATACTATCTAAAAATTGAGAAAAGAACTAGCTGAGGATATTGAAAGAGGGCTACAAGATGATCCATATACAAGAAGATACTCACTTATCCCTGAGAGATCAGAGAGAAAGAAGCTCGTTAAGCATCTCAAGTAAAAGAGACCAGAAAATTAAGGTTTAGTTAGAAACTTCTTTGGCAAGCACAGCTATTTCAGAAGATTGTTCCCTAAGGTTAAGGAGCAAAAGCCAGGTATCGATTTCTACGGAAGAATTACTTTCATTCAGTTTGTTATTTGCGTTTTCTTAATATCATTCTACACCAAACTTGATGCTAGAGGTACCCAAAACTTAGAAAATTCATCATAATTTTCAATCTACATGGTTATCATGCTTTTCGCTCAAGCTTTAATTATGATCCTAGAGAGATATAAACTCTTCGCTTCCCTTAATAATTAACCTTGTAATTTGAATGTTATTTTATCAGCAGAACAAACACTAGAGTTAACCTTTAAAAAGCTAGAAATGGCCCAAGAAAGGAATTCACTGATGATGTCCAAACAAAAATGACACTTGGTGACAACAGATCTCTATCTATGCATTTGTAAGCATAAAAGACCAGCGATACTATTCTCTTCGGCAAAGATACTAAAGGTGGTGCACTAGATTAAACAAAAGAGATTTTAAGCATTTAACTATAACACACCAGAATGACTCAAATTAATTGTTTTTAGTTTTTTGCCTGTTTTTCTCACGATTATAATAAAAATGACCAATTAACAAGTTACAAAATGGGTAATCTAATGGGTTTTATTGATTCTTTATCATGCCTTAGTTTTCTGGATATTCCCATTATCAAGTAATGATGCCATCTATGGTACTCCCTACTGTGATACTAAGTCAAATCTCTACGCCAAGTATGGCTGTTTGAGCTTCAAGTAGAATTTCTATCTTATTTAAATGCATAAAATATTAAAACCATTTTTTTACAAATTAGTTTCCAAAATTTGTTGCTAAAGATTTCTATAGCAGTTTTATTTTTTATTTGTTAAAGAGTGTAGCTCTTATAAAATATAAGGAACCTTTAAGATTTAAGTTATTTGGTTATCTAAATAGTTTTGAGTAATTTATTTCTTAGAATTAACTTTTAAATATTGAATTATATTTAATCTTATTTTTGAATAACATTAATTCTTATACAGATTTCTTTTTTTTTTAAATGTACATAATTGCATATCAATAAATTAAATTTGTTAAAAAAATGACAGGGAAAAATATAAATTATTTTTAATCGACTCTGCTTTGAAAATGCTTTGAAATTCTCATTCACTATTACTAATTAATATGAGGAAATAATTTAGAAATGATAGTGTTAGCATTTCAATCGTGTGAAAAGTTCTAAGAAAATTATAAAGAGCAAAATTCTAATTTAATTATCTATCTGTTTTTAATACTGTATCTTCATATTTTTATAAATATATAACAAATTTAGAGATGTATAGATTTTAATTGCTTTCTATATGGTTTTCTGCTACTACTTCATGCTTAGTGCACTCCAAATCAGATACGGATATCCTGATTATAAAGAGCCAAGCTAATAATAATAAAACACAATTTAAATATTTTTAAGAAAATTGATAATAAGTAAATATTAAAATTCTTTATTGAATATAAAGCTCTTTAACTTCAAAGATAGGCCTTGGTCCAGTACTTACCTACAGAGTCTTCTACATGCTGCCATTTGTCTTTGAATTGAAGATTATTCTTGATTGGTGCTTCCAAAAGACCGCACTTGATATCTTCCAATGGCTTGAACTCGCTGAAATTGACTCTGAGCTATTCTTCTTCAAGAATGTAATAATGATGGCATTTTACTTATTATTTGATATATCGAATAATTATAACCAAGAATGGCAACAGAGGCTACTTCGAGAGAAAAATCGGAACAAGAATTGTAAGATTCGAAAAATGCCTATGCGGATGCTTCTGCCTTGGAGTTATTCTATTTTTCTTAATCGGACCATTCTTTATGTTCAGTAACTTGTCCTATATTGCTGATACAAATCTCGTTAATGATGCTTTTTAATTTTTGTTAATATTCTAGCAACAAATAACATAAATAGATGGATTTCTTAAAAGAGATATTAAAAATAAAAAATGCCAAAGTCGACTTCCAAATTAACATCCTGAACACTGATAAATTGGAGACTTACGAATTCCCAATCTTCAACACCGACAGTCCCTTGAGCATGATTTCAATGAAGGACGACGACTTTATTGCACATGGTTACAACAAACTTCCAGAGACTAAATTCTTCGAACCAGAACAAGTCCAATACATCATTATGAAAATACATATTAATGAGTTTTCAATATTATTATTGTAAATTTCTTTTTATGAATTGAGAAACAATGATACCTATCATAGCTTTTATAAAATTACAATGAAAAACAGTTCAGACACTGAATGGACTGTTAGTGGCGGCTACAGAGATTCTTTCAAGGAATTGCTTGCTCAGTAAGCACACGGTGCTCCCAATCTTCTTTTTTAATCCTAATATTTGCATGTACCTATTAAATTGCATGAATTACAATATAAATCGAAAATTCTTACTACTCTAGTTATGGAATACTCTTTCACAAGACCAGCACCAAACGAAGCCCCAACTGCAAGCAGCAAACATACCAAGACTCTAAACTATTTTATAAAACATTTGGTTGATTTATTAAGTAAATATCTGAAGTTAATTTTAAACTACTTCGATCCATAAGATAAACTTGTGATGCAGCAATTACATGAGGCTATGGAAATCGATTGTGTAAAGAACCCTGACGATATCAGAGATGTCAAAATCGGTAACTTCTTGCCTTACTAATTGCAATAATTACTAATGTCAAATATTACATGATATTGTGAGATCTAGTAATAGAGTACATTGCTTATATTAATTAAAAAAATGCGTCTTGGAGAAAAGAAGGACGTGCTAGATTTGAACTTAGAGAGAGAAAATGTGACTGTGTCTTATTCATGCCAAAATTACTGGGCTTTGAACGTCAACTTCACAGGAATTATGTTCATTATTTTCTCTGACTTGATTTCATCAAACTTCTTTGATGCCACCTCAATTATGGGATTCTATTTCATTTATATTATTTTTTATTTTTTTGATTCTTATAATGATTTAAGTTTTACAATAAAAATTCATAATTTTAATATTTTTTACAAATCATTTGTAAATTTCTTTAAAATGATAATAACAATATTCTATTTAGGTATCGCTGTCTTGGTCGGCCAGACCCTCAGAAAGATTGTAGTGTACAACGCTGACAGAATTTATATAACTGAAATCCCCAACCCAGACCCAATCAGAAACCTAATCAGATGTATCTACATGCAAAGACTTGAGCAAAACCTCAAGAAAGAGGTTTTGGGGTTTTAAATTTGTTTTTATTTGAAAGAGGAAGAACTATTCTTTATACTCATGGAGATACTCAGATCACCAGAGATGATTAGAGCTATCTGTGGCAGCAGTTTAAGAGCTCCACTCGTCTTAGCTCAAGTTTAATTTAGTAATTTACTAATGCATTATATTTTATAAATATCACATATTAAGTCCCCTCAGATGCTGGGTCTCAATCACAAGCAACAGTCAGACAAGCTTGAAGACATAGTAATATGGAATTGCTTATTTTAATTATTACTTTTACAGAAGATCACTTCTTAAACTCATAAGAGTAGAAGGAATTAGTGATCAAGAATTACTTATTAAATTATTTGTCAAACCTGATTTAAACACAACTTTAATTACTTTCAAAAATAATCCAACTCTAAATAATGATCTATTAAGGAAATCAATCTGTTAATTATAGATTGTAATCGCAACATCAGATTAGATTGTAATAATAATTGTAAATTTTTAATAAAATATTGACAGAAACAATGGCTTTGAAAAATATAGCAAGCTCATAGAATATTACAAAACATTTAAGTGGTTTTTAAAGTATTACAGCTCCCTTAATTTTAGTAACTTTATTCACATGTGCATAATTAAACTAAGCTTAACAATCTCTTGCCAGTCATCATTCTATGAGAGATTTGACTGAGAAATACAATTCATATGAAAGCAAATTTAAAAATACTATTTCATCTCCACATAGCGATATTTTATAAGAAAATGAAGAAATGAGTACACTAGATATTCTTTATGCAATGATAGATGCTAAGCCATACGTACCTGCCGATCCAAAAATGAAGAAAATTGAATTCCCAGATTTTCTCAAATTTGAAGGAGCTAGGTCAGAGAGTGGAGAAGTAAAATAAAATAGTGATAATGATTTTATGAGCAAGCTCTTCACTGGTTATTACACAACTAGATTCAATATCGGCATGATCAACGCTGACAAGGGCTACTACGATGAGGTAGTCTATGAAGCTTTGGTAAATTTCAACCAATAATAAAAATTATAAAAATAATCAATAATACATCAGGTTTACATGACTTGACTGCTCAAGGATAGATTAAAGTTGAACTAGAGTTAGATTTGGAATTCTTGAGATTTTATCTCACACATATCAAATTATCATTCAACTTTGCAAACATTGGAGTAGGACTTTAATACAGAAAATGTTCCAATTTCCCTTAATAATTTATAAAATTAATTATTGGTAAATGGTTCTTGAATACCATCAGATTTGATGAGATGTGCGTTATGATGTACTACAACTATGAAATATTAGCTTTCCATAATACAATGAAAACAAATTCTAAAACTTGCCAATCATTTTCATAGAAATTACAGTCATAATTTATGATTAGCGAATTCGATTTAATTATAAATAGTAAGTATTTTATAGTATGTTGCCAATATAATCTCATAATATATTTTTACAATTTAATTTAAGATATGATTGATTTGATTTAAATTATTTTTGTATATAGAGCACAATTATTAAAAATGATTTATTTAGTATAAAAATACTAATTCAATAACAAAAAATTAAATAATATAATTTTTAGTTTAGAGAAAAACATTTAAATATTAAAGTAAAAAGAGATTAATATTTTAGTATATAAGAAAAATTTCCTTTATAATTCAATGCGATTTTTAAAAAATCTAAATTGCAATAAATGGAAAAATCAATTATTCAAAAAATATAAGATTTAAATATAGTGTAGTAGACAACATCAGACATCCTTCATCAATGTCTATGTTAAGAAAGTTTAAGTGTTAATATCAGAAAAATTACATCAGCAAGGTCGATTTGGGTAACTTAGGAGAATGGACTCCCTTCCCCAATTATCAAATCTTAGAGTTTCCTGCAACTGGTTGCATGTTCTGAAATCTCCCTAAATAAATCAGTTACAGCTAAAACTTATAATATGGTTTATTATTTTTATCATCAAATTTCACACTTTAATCACAACCACTATGCTATTGATATATACAAGAGATTGATCATTGTAAAAAAAGTGCAAGAACAATTGAAAGCAATTAAGGATTTTTAACAATTAAAATGATATAGTTAAAGAGGTCATCCATCTTGACCGAAACTACTGGTGAACTCAATTTGTCTATCTAAGTCTTTCTGAGCTACACTAGGTCTGATTCTAGCAAGTGCTTAGAAGAAATCATCTGTTGTTACATCTGGTGCTTTAAGCAATCATTCAAATTTTAATGAGAAACTTAATGTTTTAAATTAATAAACTAATCTTATAAAACTTTTAGTTATATTATTCTATAAAATCCAAAACAATATGTATAAATATATATATAAAAAAATAATAAAATCTTAATGAAACAAGTACATATAAATTTTGGAAAATCTTGAAATAATAAATAATCATATTATCTATTTATTATAATAATAAGTTAAACTTAATAATTCTTTGTGAATCTAGGCTCAAGTTGCATGATAGTCATTTCAATACCCTCAGGATCTGATGGGTAGGTTGGTATCATAAATCCATCAAAGGTCTTCTTGAACTTCTGAGCTGTTTGACACTTTCTAATTGGAAACATGAGTGCTTCCTTCACAACTACAGTGATATCTGACCCTGAATACCCTTCAGTAGCTCTGCCAAGTTCAAGGTAATCATCCTCAGTTAAATTGTTAGGAGTTTAGCCGATTCTTATTTTAAACTGAGTGAGTCTTGCCTAAATATCAGGAAGGGGAATATAGATTCTCTTCTCAAATCTTCTTCTGATAGCTGGGTCAAGCTCCCAAGGTACGTTACTAGCACCTAACACTAAAATACCATCGTTGTCATTGCCGACACCTTGCATCTAAACCAAGAACTCAGTTTTTATTCTTCTGGAAGTTTCGTTCTCTCCTTCACTTCGACTTCCACACAAAGAATCGATTTCGTCGATGAAAATAATTGCAGGTTTGTTCTCTCTAGCCAACTTGAAAAGTTACTTCACAAGTCTCTCAGATTCTCCAAGCCATTTTGACACTAAATCAGAACTGGAGATACTGAAGAATGTTCCATCAGCTTCAGTAGCACAAGCCTTGGCTAAATAAGATTTTCCTGTACCTGGGGGTCCGTATAACAAAATACCTCTCCATGGTTTTCTCTCGCCTGTGAATAACTGAGGGAACTTAGTTGGCAAAATAACAGCTTCTTAGAGAGAGGATTTTGCCTAATCTAAACCTGCAACATCTGTCCACTTTACATTAGGCTTTTCCCTAACAATAGCTGAACTCAAAGCATCCTAAAGTTTGTTCTCTTCGTCTTCATTAGAATGACCAGCATCTCTAAATAAAATTAGTCAGAATTTTCCAGTTAATTGTAAACAGAATTGTGCCAATATGAATGAATTTTGGATTCTTATTTTTAGAAAATTATTGTACTTACTTCTTTCTTTAAGCAGCTGCGGACCCTCCACCTTAATTCATACTTTCCCCTTCTTTAAGCTTATTCAAGTATTCTTTGAGCTATTGTGCTCTATCTAAATACTCAATACACTTTCTCTTGTAGACTTCTTACAGATTTTTGTTCTAGTCATCTATATTTTAAGAGTTAATTTCACAATAGAACAAAAAAATGGTAAAAGCTTATAAAAGTTATTTCAATTCTTAAACTAATAAATTTACTTTATATTTCAGTTTAGTAACTTACATTTTATGATATACTGAAAGACTTCTACTGCCTTGACGTAATTAAATGTAAATAAAAATTATATAAAGGATACTTTCTAAGCAATATTATTTGTTGAATTTTAATTATTTAATTATAAAATATGTAATTATCATAAGCTTCTTAAAATCTCTTCTCATTATCAGCTTTCGCAGCGAGTTCACCATAGACTTTTGCTCTCTCACGATATGTTCCCAAATCTCCCATTATTCTAATAAATTGATCTTTTCTAATAAATTATTTATATAACTATTGCTAATCTATTTTTATATGAATTAGATTAATTTGGTAAGTCTATAGTAATTCATTGTATTAAGTAAAATATAATTAAGAAATTCTTACGAAAAAGCATTGATATAAAAAGCTATTCAAATAGGCTTAAAATATAAAGTAAAAACTTAAAGATGGAACGAAAATAAAATCTACCTCAAAAACCTGTGCCCTAATAAAAAGTAACAGCTGCTGTTGGATCAACAAATGGAGGAACGGTCAAAAAGGGAAAAGATGACTTTGAATGTCCTATATGCCTTGAGATAATTGCTGAGCCTGTAATGACTCCTTGCAATTGTATAAATTATTATAACTTTATTTTTTGCTCTAATTCATAAAAATAAGTAATAAAAATTTCATGCAAACATCTGTTTTGCTTATCATGTCAGAAGCAAGTCCTTCAATTAAACGCTACTTGTCCAATGTGCAGAAGATAATTCGATGAATAATTTGTGCCAAAAATAGACTTAGACACTCAAAAATAAATTGAGCAGATGTTCCCTTAGGACTTTGAAGAAAGGAAAGAGTAACTGATAAAAGCTGGGCTATGGAGAGGCTCAAAATTCCCTATTAGATTTACTTTTGGAAATTTGCACAGTGATATTAAGAACCCGAAAGTTTCTAATAGCGATAAACAACAAAGAAACAGTCACAGATGGATCATGTTTGTAGCTTTAGCTAACGATCCAAATAAAGATAAAGTAGGCAAATTCATAAAAAGCGTTACATATCACCTACATCCAACCTTCAAACCAAGCGTGGTAAAAGTTTCATAAGCACCATTCTTGATATCGCGTATTGGCTGGGGTTATTTTGAGATTCACCTAGAAATCGAGTTCAAGAAATGGACTGGTATACCCAAAATGGAACTTGATCACATGCTGTGCTTTGAAGATAATGGAAAGCAAGAGGGATTCATTATTGAATTAGAAAGAGAAGAGCCTCCCGAAGAAGATGAAGTTTCTTAATTGACAAATAACTTTGCCAAAAAATTAAATATAAAACCTCAAAAAAATGGCCGGGAGTCAGATTGATTATGAAACTACGCATAATTTTATTTAGTCTAGTAATTGCATTTAAAGTATAAAATATCTTGTAATTTATTAACATTATTGTAAAAGTATGGTTGAGTTAGAAAAATAGCATTAAATTAAACTAATTAAAACTAATTTCTTATTAATTTAGTGCCAGATTACTCTCTCTAAACCTAGACAGTTTTATATTTTTTTTACATAAAATTTAAAATCAGCTGGACATAACTATTTGGGACTATTTGATCGAATTCAATACTTAAAGCAAGAAAACTTACCTATAATTTTGGCATCAATTTCAAATATAAAAATTTCAATTAATACTCGATTTATCTGGCTCTAGGAATATTATAGAATAGTACCGCCTTTACTAAATCCAGTTAATTTAAAATTTTTCATAATAAAATAATCATATTTATTATTTATAGAGAAGTTAAATGCCACTAATATAATTTATTATTTATTTTAAATATTTATTTCTCAAATTCAAATGTATTTTTACAATATTAACAAAAATTCAATTTTTTCTGAATAACCAAGAATACAAAGAGAATAGGAGATTAGTTTAAGAATTTAATATTACATTTAACTATAATAATTAAAAAAACAAAATCATAAAATTAAATGGATTAAAAATTATCAGTATATGCTTACAACTAGCTGATTGAATAAGCATACCCAAGTTATGTACTTAAACTTAACTAGACCTGCTTCAAAAGATGCGTAAAACCTCAAATATCGAATATATTTTATTAGAATTTATATAAATTATACTAAAAAATTAAAAATCCCTTTAATCATAATTATAATTTTATATGAATAGCTTGAAACTTGAAGAATAAGAAAGTGATTGTATAGAGAATTGTGCAAGGACATACACTTAAATGATGAATCATGTAATAAATAGCTATAGAAAGAGAATCATAAAAGGGTTATAAAATTTAATTATAAATAATAATTAATTAAATAGAAATTCAAATAAATATTAGTCCTATAAACCACATTTGAAGATTGATATAAATTCACATAATTAATTCATTTCGAATTTTAGATTAATGTCATTCTTTAATTTTGTTAATGATTCTTAATTTACTATAAGACTTTATCTATATTCCAGAGTCTATAATAAGAGATCATATAAAAATTTAGAAATTAGATTTTACTTTAAATATTAATTAAAAATCCAAAAAAGAAAGTAAAGAAATGGAAAGGAAAAATATCCAAAACAACTAAAATAATAAAAAACCTGAAAAATAACCGACCTAAAAGCCCTAAAATACACTAGAGGAAGTCAAATAATTCAGGGATTATGAATGCCCAATATGCTATGAATTAATAGCAGAGCCTGTTGTCACTATGTGCAAAAAATGTATTTGAATATGAATAACTAAATAATTAACAAATATATATTAAATTAATGCAAGCATCTCTTTTGCCTTTCATGTTAGAATTAAGTACTTTAATAAAATAAAGTCTGCCCTATGTGCAGAAAAGCTTTTACAAAGGCTTTCATCCCATTAATCGATAAAAAAATTCAATAAAAAATTTAAGATCAATTTCCATAAGAATTTGACAAAAGAAAAGTATCCTTAATTAAAGCTGGATTATGGAGAGGTTCGAAAGCTCCAGTTTAATTTACCTTTGGAAATTTATATAAACAGACGGCTCTCTCAGAGACCCGCAGAAACTTAAATGTGTGGGTAATGTATATATCTCTAGCTAATGATTCTACCAGATTGAAAGCAGGGAAATTTATTGAAAGTGTAACGTTTCATCTTCATCCTGATTTCACACCTAATGTTATTGTAAAGAAAGAATCTCCGTTTTTGATTACTAAATTGGGGTGGGGTGAATTTGAGATTAAAATGGAGGTGGAGTTCAAGAAATGGACTGGTATACCCAAAATGGAACTTTAACATATGCTGTGTTTTGAGGAGCAAGGCAAGGAACACGAATTTGTAATTGATATAGATGAAAGCTTGGAATAATAAAGCTGATATTGTAAATTTATTATTTATATAATTTAATTTATTTCTTAAAAGTGTTATTTATTGATTAAAATTCAACATAGCTTTACTTTGTATGTAAAAGATTATCTAATTATAGATCACAAGATATTTTTAAAGTATATTTATTTTTACATTTATATAATTCATAAAAAAAAACTAATGAAAACTGTAATAAATCGTTTTTCTTCTAAATAAAGGTAAATCTTACTAAAAATCCATAAATATCATTTTTGTGAAGAATTACAATCATAATATAGGCTACAAGGTATTATGAAAATAATATATCTTATTAAATATCAATTTGTATTGATTTTTATAATAAATTCTATTCAATTATGAAACTAAGAAACAAGATAATATTGATTTTAGTACTATTTTTACTAATGAATTTGACAAATGCACAAACTTCCAAAAATGTATTTTTTTAAAAATTCAATTTAAGCTGTTTTTCCTATATAATTATGTTAAAAATAAATTTGGTTTTATTTTCTCTTCATAATATATAGGAATTATTTACCATAATTTTATGTTTATAAATATCCTTATTAAATTAAATAAATAATTATAGTGTCCTGATGTCACATAAATAAAAACAACGACTACCTAGTTATAAGTTAGAGTTGCTCAAACATAAAATTTCACTTTTAGCTCTATCCAGAAATATATTAACAATTCAGTATGCGTCAATGATTTTGAATATCAGGTTGTTTCTTCTCAGGCTTTTGTATTTGTTTATAAGTCAAGTATATTAATTTCAAAGATTAATTTGTAATTTACTATATTTTCAAAGATCTATCTTTATATCTATGAAATTTTCAATTTTAAGTGAGAGCTAAAATGTGCTAAAAGTGTCCCCTAATTCCTTGGCAGAAATTGGGAATTAAAGTGTGGTAATTCAAGCAACTTCTAAAAAATATCCTTCAATTGTTATTAATGCCACAATTGTTATATAAATTCAAGAGAGGACTGGTGATCAGCCTTACTTTTCGTCCTCTTTATAAATCTTGAAATTATACATGGGAAAAACTCTAAGCTACACTTTCCCCTCTACAGAAAGAGGTTATTATTATACAAGCGTTGACTTAACTTCAGTAAATGTCCCAGCTTTTTTGTAGTTTAATAAAGATACTCATGCTATGACAATTAATTTTGACAACATAGACTATACTAAAATGAGCTCATATATTGGATATTTTGAAGCCAAATTTGATATGAACTGCAAACCTATACCTTTTACTTAAGGGGGTACAAAAGGAGGGTCAAATGATGTCGATTACACAATGAATTATGAAGTAATTGTCAAAATTTATGTGCTAGATTTGCAATCAAGAATTCAGCCAACTCTTGAAAGTGTCTATGAAAATAACACTATTGCAATTAGTTTTAATGGAAGTAGCATATTAAGAGAGAAAAGCTTATAAAGTGCTTTTAACTTGACTAAGTTTTTCAGCTCTAAAATTGTTGGAGATTATTCAATCTATGCTTATAGCTTGAAACTAATAAGCTTTAATTATTCTATGATGATTCTCAGTTGTAATATCACTAATATGCAATACTTAAATGTAAGTCAATCAATGAAATAATACAATTCTGCTTGTAGGGTTCTGAGAAATTGATAATAAACTTTACTTAACCTTATTTACTTGGTAACTCTGGATAAAATTATAAAATGATGGAAGGGGATAGTTCTTACCTCAGCATCCCTCTGACTCAAAGTAATAACCAAACAGATACTCAAATAAAATGTAAGTTTTTCTTACTTTATGGATTCATCTTTAACTACCTTTTGAAATTTCTTTAATCGGATTTATAAACAATGATATTATAGTAAGTGAGGCTTTGTAAACAGCTCAAGATGCTGCGACACCTGTAACTTCTTCTACTAGTACAGTGATTGGCATTACAGCTATTTTTCAAATATTTTAGTAAATTTATCCATAAATTTAATTCATTTAGAGGTGCTTCTCTGACTTTTCTTTGGTCACTAATAAATGCTGTATAACTTTATGAATTTATGCCTCTGGCTTAAGTTAACACACCTTCTTTTGTCCATGAAATGATAAGTTAATTTACAATTTCGAGATTTGATTTCTTGCCAAAACAAGATTTCCTTGACTCCTATTTCGATACAACGTATGCAAAAGGTACTTATTTTCATATTTCTTTTAACTTTTTTATAGAACCCTTATATACGAACTTTGAAGATTACAATTATGATAGCACTAACTTTTTCTTTACATAAACAGACATATTCATTTTTGCAATTCTTTTCATAGTATTTTTCATGCTTTTCGTATTTCTTCATTTTATCTTAAGATCTAAAACTGTAAGTTTGATATCCTTTTTATGAAATAATTGTTACAAAATTTTTTATAGTAATTTTTCTATGAGTTAATCAAAGATTACAAATACAATTTATTTATAAGATTTGGAATTGAAACTTACTTGCCAGTCCTTGTATCTTGCCTCATTACAATTAAAGGGGCAATTTTAGGCAATACCTTTGAATATGCTTCACTTTGCATGGCTGGATTTTTCTGGCTATTATATACAATATTTTTCATATACACTTGGGTTTTCCTGATCACAAAATATAACATGTTTAAAGACACCTAGGAAGACAAGGAACTTAAGAAATTTTACAAAACTCGATATAACAGCTATTATAGTGAATTGGAATTGAGTAGACTTAGAAATGTGCTTTACTACCCTATATTTTTAACGCATCGATCAATCATAGCTTATATGCTTATCTTCTTTCATGATAATTTTTATGCCTAACTTATCATATTCTTTTGCTCTTAACTATCAGTAAGTTCTTTTAGAAATTACTTATTCAATTAATTTCATATATTCAAAACTTTTTATTCAAATTCGCATAAATTACTTATTTTTAAACCTAATTTGATTATTTTAATATTCAACACAACAATAATTTATAGATGTTATTGTACCTAATAATCACTCGACCTTTTAAACATAAAATCACAAATATTATTGAGATACTAAATGAAACTTGTGTTTTGATATCGATACCCTTCCTCTTTTGCTTCTATTTCTACTAGGATGATGGAACTAAATTAATTATATTTGGATGGATATTCGTTGGAATTCTGGTTGTTAATGTGGCAATCAATGTATTTAATGCTTTTTATCAAAGTAAAATATTTTCATTGAAAAAAATCTACGTCATTAATTTTTTAGTTTAATAAAAGTATATAAATAAGGACACTTAATTAAATTATAAAGTGTAGTGAAGAAAATCATTAAATTGATATAGAAGAAATTTGGAAAATGCCTAAAGTTTAAAATTGAAAAGAGCTTCAAAATTAAAAAAGTAGTTTAAAATTCAATTTATTTATGTATTCAGAAAATTGCAAAATGTATAAAACATGCAGTTTTATAGAAATATTACAAATTTATTTAGTTCCTATATCAAGTGAGAAGACTTTTGGTCATTCCTATCAAGATACAGATGACATTATAGATAAACCTAATAAATTCAGAACTACAAACAAAGCTATAGATTATGATAAAAATGATATTATGAATTCAAATTTAGAGTGATTATTTATAATGCTATTCAATAATCTTGCAAATATTATTCAATTATTAAAAAATTATATTTCAAATCGTAGTTTTATGAAGTCTATAGAATCATCATAAAACAAAAAATATTGGGAGGGGAGTTTCCAAACTCGAAAGTGGTATTTATACTCAAGCTGATAAAATTTAATGACCCGAAAATAATTTCTAACAGGTCTGAAAAAAGAATTACTGCTTGATACATAAAAAAGTAATTATTAATACCATAAATTTATATATTCATATTTCATTTCAAATATTTTTGATATAAAATTGCATCAATATAAAATGAAACCAATATTATTTGATAAAGCATCCAAAATTTATTAAGAGATAACAAATTGTAAATCTCTAAAATTATGTATTGTATGTATATGTTTTGTATATAAGGGAGAACCTCATACTTATTATGAAATTAATTGACTTGAAAGAATTTTATATTAGGGAGGGAACCTTTTAACCCCCCCCCCCAAATTTTCAAATATTCACAATCAAAAACCTTCATTAAAAGCTCATGCAGCTATGATAAGATACGGTAAGACTCAAGATGGTGTGATGGAGCCAGTTAGGGTATTTATATAAGAACCAGAAGCTGAAGATTAGGATATTGGTTACTATTAATCTGCAAGAGGCAATAATGAATAGATAATATAAAATAATAATGAAAAGCCTTGGGGATCTTAAAGAGAACTTACAGGACAACAATTTTTATATGCATATAGTATTATTTATTATTATTGAATAATAAATGATTTTAGGAATAAATTAAAAAGAATAAAAAAATTATGCCAGAAATCAATTGCATATGCTCTAAAACTCAAGTAAAAATTAATTTAAAAATTCAAAATTTTAACTTATGTAAAAAGATAATTAACATTTTAAATTTTAATCAATAAAAATTGATAATAATTATAAGATAGATTCGAGCAACTATTAAGAAATTTATTTAAACATAATATTTATTTTTTTTCAGATCAAGAAACAGTTACACTATATATAATATTTAAAAAACAATAATTGTAATAATCGTTAAAGAGCGATAAAAGTTTATTAAACTTAGACTAATAAAATGTTTCTTTCAACAATAAAAACAGGAATTCTACTTAAATTATTTTAATTTTGATATCTTTTATTCCGCAAATCTCTTTTTGCATATTTAAGAACATTTACAAATTTATTGTAACTTTAAGCCAAAATAACTTGTAAAATTAGAAATCATAAAACCAATTGTAACCTCCTGAAAAATCAGCAATGAGTAATTAACTTTCGAGAGGTATATTTACTTCAATGCAGTAATTAAACTAAAATGGACCTGACTAATTAAGCATGAATTAAAGTTTTGAGGGTAATAAAAGTAGAAAATTTAGCAATAGTTTTTCAAAGAAAATCTGATGTAACATTGTTATTGATAAAATAAGTAATCTAAATAAATAATGCTTTATTTTAATTTCTTATGATTATCAAATGCTATTTTATAATTCAAATTATTTTATAAGTTAGTAAGAAAAAATGTTTTTTTTTTAATGATAATAAAAAATTTATTGATGTATTAGTTTTAATTGTACTAGTAATTTTTATAATTATGGGATACTACTCTTAAGGTGCTTAAAAGATGCAAATAAAAAAATAGTTAATAATTTACACAACGTGAGTGCTTAAATCAATATTATTTAGCTGAGTAATTAAAATCTAGCAAAAAACAAGTGAAAAGATAGTTATTTATCAGATGGTTAGTTCAAGAGGCATAAATGAAAGTTAGATCACTTCAATCTATTTGTTCTTAATCATCAAAATAAAAAATTACTATATATTTTGCATTAAAATCTATAAATAACTCATTCAAATCCACTTCAAGTATTATAATTTTGAAGTCACAAGGGGTATTAGGGTTGAAGCATATACGCATTTTAAATTTATAATTTTTGATTGGGTTTAAGAAGGAATATCATTTTTTATATATAATATATATATATATAAAATTATAAATAATTGGAATTTAATTTCAAATGATTTTTCTTAAAATTTGCATTCATTTGTAAATTTTTAATCTATTCTAATTTTTAGATTGAAGCATTTCAATTTCAAAGTTAAATGGATACTTAGAGATAACTTTTTTAATATATCTATAAAATTTAAACCTGTAATAAATTACTAATCTAATCTGATATACTTAAATGTGTCTGTCTATTAAAGACTCATAATAAAATTAATTGTAATAATTTAACTATTTTGTTTAACAAAAAGAGAATGAAAGGGGTTATAATTTATATTACTATTTTTAATTTAAGGAAATTAAAATAGTAGTAGTAGTAAGTAACTATAGGTAAATTAAAAAATCTAGAGATCAAAATTTAATTTCTAGACTTTAATAATATATAATACATTAATTATTATTGAGCGCCATTTCATTACCAGTCTTGCGATTCTTGTTGATGAGTATACTACTGTTGCCGCCAAAAACAAGCCACTTTAGGACCAACTTAGCAGAGTCAGTATTCATCTTGGGGGGCTTTACCCAAGCTTTTAGCTCAACACTCTTAGGGCTGTGTTAATCAAGTTGACATCATTTGCACCATCTCCGATTGCTAAAGTTCTTACTTTTCTGTTTTTTTTATTCACTTCCACTTTTTTCTTTGTTGTTTTAGTAGAAGGTCCTCACTTCGGTTCCTGTAATTCCCATAGCAAAACCTACATCAGCTTTCTTAAGATTAGAGTTTTTGAAGACTGCAACTTTGGAACCCAGCTTAGAGCTGCCGCTCGTCGCTAAGCTTTCCCCTGGGGTGCATGTCCCTCGCCTTCTCCAACTCTTGCAGAAGCTCACCTAACCAGCTGTGGTTGCTGTTAGCCATACCCTTGCCGTTTGAATGCATTCTCCGCATCTTTCCTCGCTCAATAATAATTAATGTATTGGAAATTAAAATATTAATAAAATTTAATGAAACTAAGCAGTGGTATCATTAGCTTCCTTCTCTTTAAACATAATTACCCCCTCCCACATTCTATAATCATTTTTATTATTTGTATCTTAATTTGATTTATGAATCGAAAAGTACTATAAAAATACATTAGTATATTATAAATATAATTTTTCTGGGATTGTAAGAAATTCCCCTCAATCTTAAATATACATAGCTTTTTTAAAGAAATATAAACTATTCAAGTTCTAATTTTCAATCCTTTTTGTTGCATGGAAGTTTAAAATTCAAAATATTTAATTTTTATTACTTTAAAAGAAAAATGCGAGTTAAATCTGAAAAAGTAGAGAAAATCTAATTTTTTTATTTTTTAAAGAAATTATCACATAATCTAAAATATTTATATTATTTTAATAATTAAAAATCGTATATTAATTAGAAATTCTTTGTGAAATCATAAATTCCATTTTATAGAAAAAATGAAAGTAAATATGTTTTTTATAATTTTTCAATTATTTTTTGTCATACTAAACACTTAAAATCATATAGTATATATATATATATATATATATATAAAGATAAGGTATATTTTTCAATTTAATTATATCAATTAAAAATTATTCGATAGAGAGAACAAAACAGTTTGATTCATTATTAAAATGGATAAAAAATATATGAATATCTTAATTAATAAAAATGATAAATTCTAATATCAATTTTCAAAAATTAATAATATTAAAGCAAAACTATAATGTCTTCTTTAATTATAATATAGAGTATTATTCATGCAATTTAGAAAATAACTCATTATTAATTATTTGAAACCATGTAAATGGGTCTTTGTTTTAGGGGTATGGTACGAATGAATGACAATTATATAAAAAACTACTTAGAAAAATGATAATCTTTACTGAGATCCTTATATTATTTTCAAATTTAATTTACTGTCAATAATCCACAAAGGTATTTCAAAATTACTAAATTTTAACTGCAATTGCTATTTAAATAAGTAAAACTTTTTATTTTAGCATTAATATTTATGATAATTACAGGATTCCTATTATGTATCATTTTATACAATTATATATATATATAGCAGTTTTAATATTTAGAAAATAAAACATTATAAATATAGCTATAGTGTCCTGAAGTGACAACAATGAAATCGACAACTACATTATTTTAAGTGCAGGTAGCTCAAACATAGAATTTTACTTTTACAAAATTTCAAAAGTTTGTTAACAACTCAATCTGCGTTAATGATTTTGATTATCAAGTCGGATCAGAATAAGCTTTTGTTTTTGTTTATAAGAACAGTTAATCATATATAATAAAATTTTATTATTTACAAACGGTTTCTTATATAAATATAAGAGTACCAACGATTATATAGTCAAAGTGTCTCCTAATTCTTTGACAGAAACAGGAAATCATAAAGTTACAATTAAAGGCATTTCTAGAAAATTTCCATAGGTTGTAATATAAACTTCATTTACGCTTGAGATACTAGATAGAAAGAGTGATTATCCATACTTTACATAATCCTTGAAAATCTTAAAACTTTACCTTGGTCAATCACTAACATACAATTTTCCTTCGAATTCAGGTGGCTCGCAGTATACCGATGTAAATCTAATTTCAAAGAATGTACCAGTTTTCTTAAATTTTAATTAAAGTACTGGCGCCATTACATTCAATTTTGAGAATATACCCTATGCTAAAATGAGCTCAATATTAGGCTACTATGAGGCTAAATTTGATATGAACTGCTAGCCAGTAGTAGGATATAAATAAAACGGAAAAGCTATAAATTTAACAATGAATACTGAAGTAATTGTTAAGATTTACATACTGGACTTATAACCAAAGATCTACCCTTAACTTGAGAGTGTATCTGATAATAATACCATTGTAATCCGATTAAATGAAAGTAATATAATTAGAGAGAAAAAAACGAATGCAGCCTTAAATATATCTTAATTTATCTCAACTAAAATAGCTGGCGATTATTCAGTTTATACTTATGACTTGAAACTTATTAGCTTTAATTAAACGATGATGATTTTTAGCTGCAATAAAAAGACGAAAACTCTCTCAAGATAATAGCGAATGATTTTTATAAGATTAAAAGCTCAAATAAATGTACTTATTTTTCGAAGATTTTTTTTAATTATCTTAAACTAATGCTTTACAATACAAATGAAAAAAGACCTGATTAATTAAATTTACTAAATACATTACTTTTAGTCATATTTATGAATAAGTAATTTGATATATTAAAGACTTTACATAAATTTCTATTTTTTAATAAATTTAATTGCTATTTTAAAGCTGAAGGAATTAAAGTGTTGGATTCACTGGATTATTAAATACTTAAAATCTTAAAAAATATACAGATTTAACTCTCATTTAGTAATGAGTTTATCTTTACTTTGAAAGACTTTATATTCATAATCCTAATAAAGTATATCTCTATATTTATTTAGATTTTGAGATACATTAGTTTTTTTTAAAATTAAGATTTCTATGTTTAATGCTCAAAGTGAGTTAAATTAAATTCAATAGCAAATACACTGTTTTTAACTAATTTTATATATTAAATTACTAGTTTATTAATATTAGTCTTTTTTTACTATTTTTCTTAGGAAGATTAGAAAATACGAAATTCCAAAAAAAAGTTTTGTATACATTATAGAAATTTTAAATATGACTAACAAATGATTTAAAAATTAATTCATCTGCTAATTTTAATTAGAGTCAAGAAACATATCAACATGAATTAAATCATACTTTATTAATTGTATCACAATTAGCATAATTAAAATTCGACAAAAAATTATAAAATTAGTTTTTAGCTTTATAATACCTATTTAACTTTAAATATACATAATTTTTTTTCAGGATTATAATGTTACAAATATGAAAAATTTAAATGTAAATTATTACAAACTTAAAACGACTTAATTTTAGGGCAATGAGAAACTTATTATTAGATTTAATTAGCCTTATTTGCTGGGAAACTCATAGCTTAATTATAAGATGGTGAGTGAAAGCAACTCTCAATTAAGCATTCCTTTGACATAAAGCAACAGCTAAACAGATACTTAAATAAAATGTAATACTATTATAATTAAATCATCAAATTTACAGTAAGTTAAGCATTATAAACAGCTCAAAATGCTGCAACAGCAGTAACTTCTTCAACTAGATCAGTCATAGGCCTTACAGCTATTTCTTAGTTGTTATAGTAAGCATGCTTAAATTAAATTTATATCTATAGAGGTGCTTCTCTAACATTCCTCTGGTCATTGATAAATGCTGTCTAACTCTACGAATTTATGCCTCTAGCCTAGGTCAACACACCATCTTTTGTCCATGAAATGATAAGCCAATTTACAATTTCGAGATTTGATTTTTTACCTAAGAAGGAGTTCTTTGAGTCTTACTTTGACACCTCTCATGCATAAGGTAATTATTTCTTTCAAATTGAGTTTTTATTATATAGATCCTTTATACAATAACTTTGAGGACTCAAATTACGACAGTATAAATTTCTTCTTTACACAGTCGGATCTTTTCATATTTGCTATTCTCTTCCTAGTATTTTTCATGATTTTTAGTGTCATGCATTTAATCTTTCGATCCAAAACTGTAAGCTAAAAACTTTAATGACTAAGATCAATGTCTTATTTATCTATAGTAATTTTTCTATGAGTTAATCAAGGACTACAAATACAATTTGTTCATAAGATTTGGCATTGAAACATACTTACCAGTCCTTGTATCATGCCTTATAACTATAAAAGGGAATGTATTAAGTAATTCATTTGAATTCGCTTCGATTTGCATAGCGGGATTTTTCTGGCTAGTATACACTATGTTTTTCATATATACTTGGGTCTTCCTGATCACTAAATATCATTTGTTAAAAGACAGCTAAGAAGATAAAGAAATTAAGAAATTTTACAAAGATCGATACAGCAGCTTTTATAGTGAATTAAAGTTACAAAGACGAAGAAATATTCTTTATTATCCCATCTTTCTTACTCACAGATCAATCATAGCTTATATCATCATCTTTTCTAATTAGAACTTCTATCATTAGCTTATAGCTTTTTTCTGTTCACAACTAACTGTAAGTTCATAGAAAATTTCTCTCGTACATATTTTTCATTTCATAGAGCTATTATTTTTTACAAGTAGTACTTAATTTCATTTAAAAATCTATGATATTAAACCATATTTTTTCTTTAGATGGTGATGTACCTAATAATCACTCGACCTTTTAAACATAAAATCACAAATATAATTGAGATATTCAATGAGACTTGTGTTTTAGTATCTATACCCTTCCTATTTTGCTTCTATTTCTACTAGGATGATGGAACCAAGTTAGTTATTTATGGATGGATATTCGTTGGTATTTTGGTTGTCAATGTGGCTGTAAACTTAATAAATGCCTTCTATCAAAGTATTTTAAACTAAAATTTAAATAATACGTTTTCATAGCTGTGTATAAGTTATTAGAATTTGTTTTTTAAATTTTGAAATTCCCAAAGTGTAATCAAGAAAATCATAAAATTGATAAAAAAGAAAATATGGAGGTTCTAATAATTCAAAAACTTGAAAATCTTTCAAATGAATAAAGTAGTTATTATATTTCATTAAAAATAATAAAAACATTGAAATATTTATGTTTAAAATTTAACAAATTTATTTTTATGGTATTTCTAAATTTTTTATAGTTCCAATATCAAGTCAAAAAAAGATAGAGATATCATATTAAGACACTGATGAAATATTCAAAAAGCCTAATATTTCATAATTAAAATAAACAACAGATATTGATTTCGATAAAAGATAAATTAATTCAAATTAAAGTAAGATTTTTTATATTAAATAAAACAGCATAAAACAATATGTTTATTATTTCAGTAAAATATAGTGAAATATTAGTGAATTAAATTAATAAAAAATATTAATTTAATTCACTAATATTTTTTTAATTTTTATAATTTTTTTTATCAAATTCGAATAACACTCAAAAATAAAGAGATTTCTTAGTCATCTATGTAGATGATTTAAATCTACTTTGAAAATCAAATTAAAATACATCATTATAGATTTTTTCCCTTAAAGGGCTTAAGGAAAGATTTTTAAATTTATCAAATTCTAATTAAAGATTTTATAGTTTCCTAAATAATGGGAAATTTTATTGGTACTGTTAAATTTGTTCCTTGAAATTTATTTAAATTTATTTTCATTAAGCTTCTTAAGTTCAACTCTAATTACTTAATGAATTGAATTTTAACTTATTTTTTCAAATCAAAGTCATCACAAATTAACAAGTTCAATATCATACTTAAAACAACCGAGTAGTTAGATATCAAGGCAAACAGTTCAAACTCATTAAACTATGATAAGATAGGCTAAATCTAAGCTGGGGTTGGTGGAGCCAGTAAATGTATTCATACAAGAGCCACAAGACGAAGAACAATTTAATTATCAGTAGAATGTAACAAGGGTTAATTAAAACCCCAAAACCCTTTCAGTAATTTGAATGAGTTTAATTGTAAAATTAGACTATTAAAGCATTCTTTATGTAGGTTTATATGATCAAGAAATAAGAGCATTTTGTTTAAAAACTTTTTTTGGGAAATATTCATTCGATCAATGCATTAGCATAATGGGAAACTAATGATATCTTTTATATAATTTAATTGTGTTTTCAGTGTGGTTTGTTTTTCTTCATAAAATTATCATAATTAGTTCAATAATCTCTTAAACTCTTAAGGTAAATTATATAAAATATTGAAAGCTTAATTGCTTATATCTTTCAACTTAAATTCCTCATTTTATAATAAGTTAATTTATTTTACAAATGGCTTTCTAATTTGAAGGAAGTTCTGAAGTTATAATTTATATAAAAAGACTATAATCTCTTTGGTACTTAGGCTTAGAATTAAGTTTGTACTTCTATATATGAAATTGCAGTGTGTCCAAACGGTTGGATGATATTTATAGAAATGTCTTCCTCAATACTCTCATATTACATTTAAAATTCTTAATCTTTAAACTGAATGTTATTAGCGCCCTTAAAACCTTGCATATTTATACTATAATCCTTTAAATAAACCCTATTAAAATCCAAATAAAGTTTGTGTAAATTTTTTTAATCAAAAATTCAATTCACTTTTTAAGGGGTTTAGAATGCCTAACTATTGGACAGTTTAAATAATACACTCTCTGGGTCACTATAAGAACTTAATCAGCAACAATTTAATATTTAATTTATTACTTTTAATGGCAAAATGCCCACTTTATCTTATTCAGTAATGCATTAAATTTCTCAATTTTATAAACTTTTTATGAAACAATAGCACGAAGTATCCTCAACAAGGAATGATGAAAATATAGGTTAATTCCTGAATTCATATACTTAAAGAAACAGATATGATTCTACTATAAATACTTACTATATATATATATATTTAACTTGATTTGATTTAACCATAAAATATTATTAAACTATTAGCCAAAACTCTTTGTAAAATTAGCAAACTCAATAATTATAAAACTTATTATCTGAGGCCTCTCAAAATCACCAATCTAAAGATATTTTTTCATCAATGAAATAAAGCAATTCAAGAAAATTATCTAATTAGTATTAGAATTGATGGAAATATCATTTCAAGTTTAATCATTATAAATAGCAATGATTATTTATGAGTGATTGACTATTATAAAGAACCATATATAGTGAGATTTACTAAACCAAAATTCATTATAATAATTTATATAATTAAAGTTAAGTAGTTTATCTTTTGTAAATCTTATAAAACTAGTAATATTTATTTTATAATTAAGAATAATAGTTTCTTAACAATAATTATAGTAGCATTTTAATTAGGAGAGAATAAAATTAGAAATGAATATTAATAGTTATTAAAAAGTTTTTATAATGTAAATCACTCCATCTTATTCTTTTTACCTTTGGATGATGCTTAGGGAACTTTGACATATCCATCTGCTACTTATTGCTTTGGCTTGCAGCAAGTCTTTCTAGCGATAAATTTCACAATCCATATCAAAATTTTGATATTCCTAAAACACTTAAACCTTAAATTTCACTTCAATAAGAAATACCAAGAATTTTTTAAGTTTGAAAATTATCATCAAGACTAAATGTTTTGCGTCAAATTCTTTAATTTATAATAAATTTAATCAATAATGTAGTAAATGAGGTAGAGGGCTATAGTAATTGCACTGAAGAACAAGAAGTGCAAGTCTAAATCGTAATACTGATCTATTCTCATTTCATGATATTATGGCATCTGTAAGTGGTTAGTGCCTACTTTGAAGCAATAATTATATGCAATAAATTTTATTTGCCAGGAACTCTATTTAGTTTATAGATTGCTATGAATTTGAAAAAAATTTAAATCAATAGTCAATCCAGTAGTTGAGATCTTTCTTTGATTCAGCAAACTTCTTTGAAACTTTGGAAAATTGAGTTAATTTCTTCTGAAAGTAATCTCTCTTTTCAGCTCTTTTGACTGCATACTCAATCTCATATAATGAAAAAATTCTTAAAGCTTTTTTGGATTAAGTTATTAAAGTTTTTATGAGTAATTTATGAAATACTATCATATTCACTGAGTGTATATACACAACTGCTGATGTTAGCTAGATGGGCAAAATCACAGATAAAATTTCCCTATTCATCTTGAGAATAAGGCATAATTATCATTGCTTTCTTGGCCTCGATGCTCTCATAGTAGCTATTCAAGCCACCATGTGTGAAGAATAATTTGATCTTTGGGTGTTCTAGAAGTGTGATTTGTGGTACAAAGCCAGTGAAAAAGATGTTTCTGTGGGGAGGGTTTGTTAGCTTATTTAGGACTTTCTCTGAGTAGTGTTGTGGATTGGATAGTGTCACAATAAAGCCATAGTTTAAATAGGTAAATATTAGTAAATTAGGAGTTTATAAAACCTTTATTGAAATATGTTAAATTAGTCTGGGTTAGAGATCATGTATTCTGTGATAATCTCAAGTTAACTCTAGCTAGGTTACCTTTAATTTCCAAATGACACCAAGGCGAATCCCTTTGCAAAATTATTATCGTTCAAGAATGCTTTTAGCTCAGGCGATAATTCCGTGAATTAAGGTTAGTATTAGGTTTTGTATCTTGGGTATACGTACTTCAAAGCAGGAGGCACAGCAATAGGGGGATTTAATCCTTCAACACCAGTGAACAGAGACATATTTGGGAATCTGTGAGTGGTAGCCAATTCTACGAAGTCATCAGGTATAACTTAAGCCAGGTCGTATCTTAAAGTTGGCATTAGATAAGCTTTGTGCAAGAAAAATGATACGAAGTTCAGGAACCTGAAACTAAATTATAAGTAAAATCTTATCTAGGTGAAAAATGTTTGCAGTTACAAAAATACATCAATTTCTATATTTTAATTTATCTTAAATGACAATTATTTATCCTCTAGAGTCTCGTATGTTTAAATGCCAAATAACTGATTTCTTAAAGTGCTTAGTTGTGATGAGTGAGAAGGATTACCGCCAATATCTTGAATAATAATTGGTTCAACTACTCTCTCAATCATTTTTACAACTAGTGGAGTCTCTAAATAGTTGGCTAAAAATTGCTAGTCTTCATATCTTTCAATTAATAGCATGTCAAATTTCATGGTCTTCAACTCCTTCACGAATTCTTATAAAAAAAATTATATTTATAATCAATTATTTTTATATTAATAGAAATTTTTTATAACTAGTTTAAAGATTTAAGTTTAAAAAAAAGAATGAAATATGATTAATCTTATATTTATAAATTGAGTTTTTTAAAGAAATAAATATTGTAAATCCAAAAATGTCAAAATTATAAAAATTGCGTCATTATTTATCCACATATAAATATATTTTAAATAATACAATTTTTGAACATTTTAATCTAAAATTCTGGCTGTTTATTGAATATATAGTCCAAGGTTTCCTTCATGAAGGCAGTTGAGTCCGATACTTCACCAATCTTAATCAGTTCCTTTTGTCTATCAACATACTCCTATGAGAATCCTGGGATTTCAAGGGGTGTGATACCTCTTGATTTCACAAATTCAACATCGCTTGAACCTTCTGGTAGGATCTATTTCTGAATTAAAAATCAAATAAAAATTGAATAATTTATCAAATTATTCTAATTAAAGAATTCACTCAAAAGACGTATTAAATTCAATTATAAACTAAACTGAATTGTGGAATAAAGAAAATTTTTTTTTACGTTAAACTAATAATCACAAATGTCTGATTCTCAAACTCTTACAAATAGTTCATTGTTTTACAAAGAATTAAAATATAAAATTTCAAGCCAAAAATACTTTAATAATGTGATGTATTTCTGAAGAAACTAAGGCATTTAATATAAAAAAATAAAAGATTGTCAAATATATTTCTATAAATTAGGATTGCAAAAAATTAAAAAACTTACAATCAAATTATTTATTGAGAAAATATTCATTTATATTAGCAATAGTATACTTATCTCTGGTCTATACCCTTTGAAGCAACTGCAGCTGCTACTTCAATCATAAAGTCCTACTACCCACTCATAAATGAGCCGTATACCAATACCTTCTTAAGTCCACTAGACTCCTAAACTTTGCTACTGGCTTCTAATTTATTAAAAATAAACAAAAGAAAGTGTATTTTCTTAAGCTTAATTATATTATTCGCATATTTAAATGGCTGAAGCAGATGCAGATTTAGAATCAGTTGAGGTAGGAGCACTATTTATAAATGTCATTTGAATACATATAAGAGCTAAAATAGTCACAGCTTATAGTAATTTATAGCTTCTGCTAATCTTTTTGGTTTAATTTGTTTGCATTAGTGGGTTTGAAAAATAACTAGGCATATTTTATAATTATAAACTAACTACAAATGATATCATTAATATTTTATAAATTTCACTACAAATCATAATCCATTCTTTAAAGCATTGGGATTTATGATTGAGAGAATAGGGCTTTAAGTGATTTAATCAATCTATTGTAATTTATTTGAAATATTTTTCAAAAATCGTAAAAAAATGCATTTCTAAAATTGATTTATTCTTTCAATAAACCACTATAATTATTACTTTTAATTTTATAAATGACTATAGCGTATATCATAATAATTTAATCTGTTGTACTAAGAAGGTTAAAGATGCTCTGTGCCCACTTCAAATACATAGTCTACCCAATATTTCAAGTCTAATGGCTCTGATTTATTGATAAAAAGTCATTATATAATTTATTATTGCCTTTTATTGATAATAGTGATAATTAAATAAATATTGATTTCTTTTTTTGAATGACTTTTTAGATTTTTGAGAAATTATCATAAAAATAATTGTTTTTTTCAATAATATCAACTGCTTCCACTACAGGGTGAGCCAGTCTTCCAGATATTTGCAAAAGATTGGATAAAACAGTCAGAGATATTATACTATATTCAACTTGGAAGTTGGAAACATGAAAATGGAAATTGGAAGAACGAGAATGGCATTAGAAGAAGAAGTGGGTAGAGACAACGAAAGAAAAAGCATGATGTTGTGGTAAAAAGCAGACGAGGAGATAATGTAGTCCACGTACTTTTCTCTTATCGAAAATTGGGAACAAGTTAGTTTTTGGAGGTGCGCCCAGAGTATCTTAATAGAAAGAGTACCTCGAGCTTGAAGGAAAATTCACCAAGATGAAAGGAGAGGTCTCAGAAATTTGAGAATTACATGTTCAACAGTAAGTAAAACTAATCAGATATAGAAAAAGATGCTGGATAAAATTGTCAGACCAGAGTTCAAGAATAGGAAAAGAGGGGAAATGCAACAATCAGACCCAAGAGAAGAAAGAAGGTGAAGAAGGAAACTATGACAAGGAGAAAAGAATGAATTAGGAGGAGAATGAGTGAGATAAGCGAGGAATCGCAACAAGTGTTATACTCTCAATGTTTGTAATTAATGACTGCAGCTTATTTACACAAAGTTTTATTTCTATTATTTAATTTACCTAAAGTTACTGACTAATATCAACTGCTTCCTTCATCTTTTTAGATGTTTATTAATTTAGATGGGGTTATATAATAAGAATTTAGAAAATTAAAAAACAAAAAATGTTGTCAAGTTTTATATTTATCTAATGATTATAATTAAATCTGCTTTAATAAATTTTTTAAACTTATAAATTAAAAAAATTTAAAGTTTTTATTTATATTAATAATTTTATCATTAATTAAATCACAAGATCTTGAAATTAAAGGAAATTTGTATTTTTTAGGAATCAATAGTATTGATTATATAAAAAATATTTATTAATAGTAAATTATAAAAAAAATAGAATAGTTTCCATCCCGATTTAGGCAAACTCCAAATTACTTTTTATGTGCCATTTCACAATAGAAGAATTAATCGTCTGCTAAATATAATAATAGAATTTAATTAAATTAATTATGAATTTGTGTATTTTATTTAATATATTATTGTAGGAATATATTTGATTTGGGAAAAATAAAATTCATTTGATTTAAATATAATTCGTGGCAGTTAACTTTGTTAAAACCTAGACAATATGGTACTTGTTCGATAGAGAATTCAAAATCAGCTGGACTTTACTATTGGCGGTACCCCTCTATCGCATTCCTGAAGCGAGATAACGCTACTTTAATTTTGGCAACAAAATCAACTAAACAAATCACCCAAAACTAAAGTCAAGTTATCTCGCTTCAGGAATGCGATAGAGGGGTACCGCCAATAGTAAAGTCCAGCTGATTTTGAATTCTCTATTCGAACAAGTACCATATTGTCTAGGTTTTAACAAAGTTAACTGCCACGAATTATATTTAAATCAAATGAATTTTATTTTTCTCAAATCAAATGTATTCCTACAATATTGATTTATTTTATCTAAATTAATTTATTTTCTAACAGAAATCCTCTGCTCTTTTTTAAACAAGTCGAAACGCTGCAACCAAAACCCCCTACCCAATTTAATTTAAAATATCACTTTAAAGGTCTAATTCTTCCTTTATCCAAAAATTTAATAATTTATATTTATTTATTAATCAAAACTTTAAATTCACTTCTCTTGCTTGTAAATCGTTACATTGATATTTATTCTAAGTTATACTATTCATAATTTTGAAATATCTTTCAATCACTTAAGTATATATTTAAATTTTAAATAATTAAATGCTATATTCGTTGTATTTAATTTAAATATTCAAGAACTGTTGACAATTTTCTAGCATATTTAATTAATTGATTTAACCTTAATTTTTTTCATAATATCAAAATAGAATTGTAAAGAGAAAAATACATTTTTAATTTTATAAAATTAGGATCTTATGAGAGACCGCTATTCAAACCTTTTAAAAATATTTATTAATTATAATATGATAGAGAAGGATATTTCAACATATTACATTTATTTTGAATGGGAAGAGAAAGTGATCTCGCCTCGAAAATATACAAATTAATTTTGCTAATAAGGGTCCAATAATCATTGGTTTTCTATTATCGATTGATTCCATGAGTGAGTGGACACCTCCATGAGAATAAAATATCTTAAGCTTATCGTTTTTTAAAATCTCTCTTTAGGGCAAGAAATCTCCATGATAAACATTTTATAGTTATTTTATCTTATCAAACACCACATAAAATAATTTACACAAATATCTTTCAATAAAAATTAGAATAAAATTTTATATTATTTTTTTATAAAAAAAACACAATAGGCTCAAAATACTTAGATTTCAGAGCCATTAAAATTCCAAAATCCTTCAATTAACCCATAAATTCAATAATTTCTTGAAGGGTCTCATTAGTGGGATTCATAGAAGTTCCAAAACTAATAAGCATTAATTTGTCATGATTATCAATAAATTATTGCAAAAATATAATAAATGAAATATTGGGGGGGTGTTCTTGTCCAGTAAACTTAATTTATTTAAAATCTCAATGAGATTTACATTCAATTATTTAATAAAAATAACTTTATTTTACTAGATAAATATAAATCTAAGGGTATATAATGAACATAATTTAAAAGATTTATTTACTTATGTATAATTATTGTCTAATAAATTAAATTGTTGATAAAGAGATAGATTAATTAAAAAATATTCTTTTGATAATAAAAATTTCTAAATAAGAATCATAATTTTTGTTAAGATAAATTTATTTTAAGAAATAAATTAGCTAATATCTTAGAATAGGTGAGAATACACTGTTTTAATGAAAAAATGAATTTCGAAAAAATATTCTTAGTTGTAAGAAAGAATTATAAGCATTGAAAAAATTTTTTAAAGTTGTAGAAAAAAAGATTTCTGATTTAAATAATTTTTTTTTATTAGACTGGCTAAGAAACTCCCCAAAATTATTTAATTGCAATTCAGGTTTTATGATCTACGAATGAGATTTTCGGACATATCTATATTTAGGATAAATTATTTTAGTATTTTATGGGAGACTCATAGGCTCAAACATTCCATAAAATTAATTTTTTAAAAATATAATTGATGTAATTCCTTCAACACCAAAGTAAATATTATTAAATGTAAAAAAATATGTTAATAATTTGCAATTTTTTAAGAGTAATCATACAATACTCATGTTGGCTTCTCTCATTGAATAAAAATCTTCTTTGTACTTATCAAGATTTAAATATAAAGACATAAAATTTTTTTTTATCAGGAATATCAGTTGACCAATAATACTTTGCAGGGAAGTTTATAAGGCAATAAAAAAGCATTTGAGTGGCAGTATTGAAAACCCTATACTTAATTAATTAATTTTAATGCAATGTTTTTATTTATTTAAAAATGCAATAAAAACCCCAAAACCCCTTAATGAGGTTTATAAGTGCTTTGATTTGTAGGGAATTTGTTAGGTATTGGGGTTATTAATAGGTTTTAATGTGAAATATTTAGTAAATGTTTTTAATTTAATCACTCAAAATGCACTTTTAGATCATGTGGGAGAGGTCTGAAGTTTATCTTACTTAACCACAACTCTATCTGCTCTATTAATATGTCTGATCTTGAGTTTGGTTTAATTATTATTGACACTGCCATTTGTTTCATTGATTGAGATACTCTTGTTTTGTCAATAAATTGCTTAATTCTTTGTTTAGCATCCTTCTCACATCTTGTAGAGTAGTATTCATTGCGAGGCATATCGCACTCTATTATTATTGCTGCTAAAGCCCACACATCCCACTAAAAGTCTCCATCTCTCCGGTCTTCTCTTTCTGGATAGTACCCTTGCGTTCCCATTACAGTTCCAAGCCTTGATACTTCCACTCTTTAGGCTCTGTTGAAATCGATTATTGCTACTATTACAGGTGAGAAGTTTATCATTATATTTTCTGGCTTCAAATCTCTGTGAACAAACCCTCACTCATGAAGCTCTTTAATACCTTATACGGTTTGAGTTGCTATTTATCCAAGTCACTTATGATTCCTTTGATCTGTTATGAAGTCTCTTAGGGTCATTTCTTAGAGTGGAAGTCTGAAAGCAACATGATCCTTGGCAAGAAGAACAGAATCTAGCTTGATTAAGTATTTGCACTCTTTAAACTTTGCTTGAGTGAGTACTTGATACTCATTTGTAAACTCCATCTAATATTTATCATCACTTAAGAGATAGTTGAAGGGATACACCTTGTATGCGTATTGATGATCATTGATAACTTTCTTATCAAAGGAGTCTTCTAATATTAGGTAGCTTAAAAGAGAAGTATCTAGGTCAATTTAAGCAAGAACCGGTATTTTCTTGAATTGAATCTTGATCATAATTTTTGTTATTTCAGAGGTCAGTTGGCCTTCTTTACGTACTCTATCTCACTAGCTTATTCAGGCACTACGTACGACCTTAGAATATTCCCTCGCTTTTCTTTTGTTGAGAAGCTTCAGCTCAACTTCATGATTCTCAACTTATATTTCTTTCTTGTGAGCTTTTATTAGAAAAAATAGACTTCAACCTCTTCAGTTTGTACAGGAATTTCATTATTATCTTTCTCTTCCTCTCTGTCTCCCACACACTTGTTTGCCATTTATTTTCTATTATTAATTTCTATTTTAATAACAGAGACCTCAAGTGATAGCTCTGGTAGTTCCTTATGAGAGTTCATCTCACAGCTATCACACTTTTTATTGACGCCAAAGGTAAGTCTCATTTAGTTTGATGGAAGTGCTGTTGTTTTTCTTAAAATGTTAGCACTCATATTTAAATTTGAATTTAAAATTATAAAACTGCCTCTATAACTGAGAGCTTATATAAGAGCTTTGCAAGCCTACAAGTTTCTAGGGAAGTTCTTAAAGTACTAGAGAAGAATTATGAGTGTTAAGAGACATTTCAGCTCTTAATATGGTTGAGAAAGTAACCATTATTTCTATCAATAATAAGTTAATTACAGCACGTACCGATTTAGGAGGTGCACCTAATTAAGTACGTACTGCTTTAGGAGGTATTTTGTGATTTTATGATTAAAATTAGGGTGCTCCTAATTAAGTACTAGCTTTAATTAATGCTCCTAATTAAGTACTAGCATTTTAGGAGCTGCTCCTAATTAAGTACGTACCAATTTAAATTTAAAAATATGGAACTATAACAGTAGAAATTGATATCAATCTCTCAAGTTTGAAACCAGTTCTCAAAACCTTCTCCATATCCTTATAAAAGGTTGACCTACTAAAGGATGCCCATATTTAATAGTAAGTCTTACAGAGGTATATAATTGAATCAATAAACTTAAATTTGAATATCATTTCTTAGATCTGTAAACAAGATGGAGTCAATGAATGATGTAATGAAAAGAGTGCAAGCACAAGAATGATTCAGAGATTTAGAAGCAAGGAGGATTTGCACCGCTACCTGGTGCAGCAAGGTAATGAACTCATAGTAACTCAACTTGATTATATAGTTGGTTTGTTCCTACCAACGATGGAAGGTACCAAAATTTCATTTCTAAGGGCGATACTCTGCGAAGAGAAGAAAGCATTGAAAACTTAAGATGTAAAGTTTGCAGAGATTCCAAACTATCCAGAAATCTCTGTGACTAAATTATATGATGATGCTATGAACGACCCAGAAGTTTCGCTGTACCTGCCTACTAAGAAGCAGTTGGCAAATAAACTGCCTGAAGGAAACTATTTTTTTGGCATACTTGCAACAATTAAAGGTGATTACATGAATGAAATTATTCAAGAATCTCATAAGAAAAGGTACAGAATCTCTTCAGAAGATAAGGATAAACAAGGGATCAAGATAAGTGAGAGCTGGCTATCAGAACTGCAGAAGCACCCTTATATTTCAAGTAAGATTTCAAGCTAAACTCTTTAGAAAAATCTGGTACTGGCATCTTCTTGATGAAGGAATAGAGCAAGCTTCACAGAGAGCGAAAGTCGCAGAAAGTATGAAGTCAGCAAGAGACTTTATTAAAATATTTAGCCTCCAGAGTCAATGAACATAGATGCTGGAGCGGGTAGCAAGAGAAGAAACTTAGGAGGAGGAAAGCAAGAAGTAGAAGAAAAGAAAGAGAAGCCAGCACCTCTAAAGAATTTTAAATGTGACTTATATATTCATTAACTTAACTACAAAACTTATTTATATACATTCACTCTCCCTTCTTTAGCACACTTTTAATCCAACAAATTATTCTCTCTCTCTCTTCGCTGAGCTTTTAATAAAGTCTACTGTATCGATAGGTAGGTCATGCATCAAGTGGAAAAGCAGCAGTTTCTTGTAATGACCTTTTATAATACCCCAGTAGAACTCAATTCCATTAAACTATGGGCTGTAAGGTACGTTGAGCACTGGCGTTATTCTAAGGTGCTCATAACTCTTCCTTGTTTCTTTAGTCTTATGAACAGAAAGATTATCAACAAACAGTATAATCTCTTATTCAGGATACTTCTCTCTCAGCTGCTCTAAGAACTTAATATACTGCTCTGTCTTAATAGAGCGAGGACGAATAAAATAAGTTTCTAAACCAGCATCCTCGCTAATACCTCCAAGAATTGCCATTGTTTATACCTTAACTTTCTAGTCATATACTTCTATATTACTATGCCTCTTATACCAAGACTTTAGATAAAAGTGTTGAATGTAAACACAGCCTCGTCAGCATGAATAAACTTAATATTACTCTATTAGGCTCTCTGCATATAATTATATATATAATTTAAGTTGTTATTGTAAACTGGCAGAGTGAAATCAATTACTCTCTTGATACGATTTACACCTTTGTAAGAGATACCGATTCATTTATAAATGTTTGCAACAGATTATGCAGAGATCTTCAACTCAGGGAACTGGCGTTGAAACATAATAGCTCGTTAGTCGAGAGAGAAATGAGCCCAATATTCAAAGTTTTTTCATTAATAAGATAGTCAATATGCTTCTATAGAAACTTAGACTTCCTCTGAGGCTAAGAATTCAGCTACTATTGCTTTAATTACACAGCTTTCAAGCAGTGAGAACGAACAGTTGATGGACTACGCTTTAAAAGAAGTGCAATAGAATTATAGTTCAGTACTGGTTAGACTTATTCACTATACATATCACATCCATATCGCAGTTTAAGCCTTAGTATCGCATTTAATTAATAACCCCAACCCCTAACAAATTCCCTACAAATCAAAGCACTTATAATCCTCATTAAGGGGTTTTGGGGTTTTGATTGCATTTTTAAATTAATTGAAATTTAAATTTATTTTTTTCTTAATTATTTATTTAAGTTTTTTTACATAAAAATCAGTTTTTAATATGAATATCTTAGAATTGTTTTTTTTCTATTTTTACTTCCTAAAAATTATCTTAATTAAGATTTATTAATTTCTGCTTTAAAGTTTTTGAAGTAATAAAAACCCATTTAAAATTATAACAAATTTATTGATTTAATCTAAATCTTTTGATTTAAATCAATTACTTTTTAAATTTCATTTTACTCTATAATCCTATTTTTAGAATCTTTAATTTTATTTTCTCTCGTTATTATTTTTACTTTTCAATAATATTTTATTTTATCTAATGCGATTTATATATATAAGATAATTTAATTAAGTAATTACTAACAAATTAATGATTAAAAGGCAGAAAATTAATATTAATAGGAAAATTAACTTGAATTTTAGTTTATAGGTTTATATTCAATAATCTAACTCTGAAGTTCTCTGCCATATCTATAGGGTGACTAAAAGTTTCTAGCCCGAACGCCTATGGCCTAATAAAGTTATTGATTGAACTGTGGAAATTAACACCACCAAGGGCAGTCATGATTATATATTTATAAATAATTTTTTTAATGCAATTTTAACTTTATATAAATAATAATTTTAATTCTCCTAAGAAAATAATGTAATTTATGAATTTAGATTTCATTAAAATTCCTCTAAAAATTAGAGATTATATATCAATTCGAACGTGCACGGTGTTAAACTAGTCGAAGTAAGGGGTAAAAATCCCCGGAAAAGAGGAAACTGGATCGCCAAAAGTCAAAGTATGAATATCTAGTTGTAAATCTGGCTGGCTTAAGCCCCAGAATTAATTCCGTACTGCTTTAAATAAAATAATAATAATATATCAATTCATAATTAAATGTTAAATAAAAACATCTTTTATATTCTGTTTATTTTTTCTAATAAAATCTTTTTTTTGCTTAAAAATTACCTTCATTTTAAAATCATAAAGGAATAAAAAGTTTTTATATTATGATACTAGCTTCCGGCTGCATATCAATGACTTTCACATATATAGGGATTTTCAGAATATTTGCAATTATATGCGCATCAGGATTCATATGAGTGATATACATTTCAAATTTATGATCCCAAATTTCCTAAAGTAAGGTATCGTTGTTATAGATTGATTCATTTTAAAACTATAAGATTTTATAAGAAATATTAAATAATGAGAATTAAAATAAATATATATTTAATTATTAAATGGATAAATCTATAAAAAAATTAAAGCTTTTTAGGAAATAATTTAAGTTTGTATATCAATATACAAAAGGTATAATGATCTTTTATGGAAATAAATATTTTTAATGCAAAAATTTAATATGATAAATAATGATTAATTAGTACTGTTATACTATAATTTGCAATTAACTATTAATAATGTATAATATTATCATTAAATTATTAAAATTAAATTTTATTTTTATCATATTGAAATGCAAGTAAATTATTATTAAGCTGATAATTAATGAATAGTGAATAGTGAATAGTGAATAGTTTAAGTTAAATTAATAACGAGATATTCTGGGTCATAACATGACCCAATATTTACATCCTTGGGTCATGACGTTGCTGGTGTGAATGACGTGGCACATAACCTTGAGCCCCCAAAAAACCAAAAAACCTCAAGAGAGTAAAAACTGTGGAAAAAGACTAGCAATTGCTCGGCTCCTCTGTGCTCCTGACGTCCGCCACTCATCACTGTGTGGAATGCAGTCCCACTTCTTCCCCCTGCCTGCCTCCCTTCTTGCCAGCCTTGTTAGACTGTATCCACCCTGCCAACTAACGGCGTAATGGCAGGGAAATCGGCTCTCTAGAGCTCTCTCCATGAGCGATTGAACCCCGCTAGCTCGTTGTTATTTGCAGGTAGGTCTCTGGGCGCTTTCATCTCCTGCATGAGACAATATTAGGCTTATATGGTTCGGATTACCAAACCAAAAAGAATCCTAAATAGAAAGCAACACATATGGGATCCACAGTCACCTGAAGGCACTCCCTATTTAGTATCTTTTTAATTTAATAGCTGATAATTAATTTAGGTATGGAATAAAATATTTTAAAAGAACTTCTTAAAAACAAATACTTTATATGATTATTTATATTCTAATAAATTAAAACAACTTTTTATGATTAAATTTTAATATATAATTATTTTATAAGACTGATGATATAGGAATTTTACCAGCCAAAAAATTATATATTTATATAGATATAAATATTCTTAAAAAAATAACATATAATTATCATTAATATAATAGCCTATAAAATAATGAGGCCGTTTACTTCATTTCGATTAAACGTCTCTTAAAATTAATCATAAATTTCTTAAGTCAAGCTATAATCTATTAAAGGTTTTGCTCCTATCTTGTTAATTTCATTGATTAAATTTACAATTATTACTAAATTATATTTGAAATGGGAAAATTAAAAATAAAATATAATGTATATAATAGCAAATGCCACTAATTACATTCGCTTTTAATAGTAACTTCAATTTGTCAAAGTTATAATTTATACTACTATTAAAAGCAATATAATTAGAGGAAGATGTGTAATTACATGTTTGCAGTTATATTTTTATTTTTAATTTAATATGAATTTTAGCAATAATAGTTTATCACATTTTTTTAAAAATTCATTTTATAAATGTATCAATTGAGATAGTCTGAATTAGCAGCAGTGGGAGGGTCTCTTAAACAATAAACTTTAAAAAATAATTTTAAGTAATCAAACTACTGTCAAGACGTTGGTCAACTAATCAAAAGTCGGTATTTCGAATCCCAGGATTCGTTCAAATTTTAACTTTGTAAAAAGTAAGGGAAGGGGGTTTAAGTCGGTGCAAATTTTTTTCACCAAAAACGTCAAAATCCTAAGTCAGTGCAAGATCAATTTTCGACATTATTTAAACATTTAATCATCCTACCCCCCATTAAAAGTATCATTTTTTATTAAATTCTATTTCTCATCCTCTAAATCGGACTCTTTCATGAACTCTCTACATTTAAATATCACATATTATTATTACAATATTATTTTTTTCACGGGACAAATATTTGATACAAGTAAATAAATAAAAAGTTTTCATAATAAAATCTAATTATTGAATTAAGAACTAAGATTCTAAATTAAGCATATCTATATTATTAGCTAGCTTGATTGATTTCCTTAATGAAATACACTAATCAGTGTGAAAATTTAGTATAATGCCTGATATCATAGATTTTAGCCAATAATATAGATATGCTTAATTTAGAATCTTAGTTCTTAATTCAATAATTAGATTTTATTATGAAAAACTTTTTATTTTTTTTTTACTTATATCAAATATCTGTCCCGTGAAAAAAATAATATTGTAATAATAATATGTGATTTTTAATGTCGAGAGTTCATGAAGGAGTCCGATTTAGAAAATGAGAAATAGAATTTAATAAAAAAATGATACTTTTAATGGGGGGTAGGATGATCAAATGTTTAAATAATGTCGAAAATTGATCTTGCACTGACTTAGGATTTTGACGTTTTTGGTGAAAAAGATTTGCACCTCCCAAAGCACGGGATAATTATTCACACAAAGTTAATACGAAGTTCCTTAAAGAATTATAAATTTATAAATAAACCAAGGTTGACCAATTTTAAGTATTTTCCTAGTTTTAATTAATATCAATGGATTGTATTTCCATCATCAAATTTATAGTTCCACAAAGTTAAAAGAATTGTAAATTTGATGATGGAAATACAATCCATTGATATTAATTAAAACTAGGAAAATACTTAAAATTGGTCAACCTTGGTTTATTTATAAATTTATACTTCTTTAAGGAACTTCTTATTATGGCAACTAAAAGCAGAATATATTATCAGATTTTTAATATTAAATTAACTATATTGAAATATAATAGCAGAATTGGTAGTGAGAAATTATCTTCCAACATTATTCCCCTTTCATGTAATTTGCAATCACTAAATTAAATACTGTATTAAAAATTTTGATTAAAGTGATAGTTTACAATTTATAAATAATATTTTTATTACTCAATTATTGATAACCAGATAATTTAATCATCACATCCTTTAACAAATTTAAAATTATTAATTATTTTTTTTTTGATTATGAAAATAATCTAAGTTATATTTAAATAGATTCTAGTCCAATTATCAATAAAATGTTTTGCAGAATGTAAAAAAATTGAACACACAATACATTAAAAATAAAATTGCAGGTATTTAGAAATGTATAAATCTTAAAAGATGTTATAAGCTGTTTTAAAAACAGATTAAAGATTAAATTATAGCAAGCATTTGAAAATTTATGACTAAAATATTTTCCCTGATATTTTTAAAATACAAGAAGGGAGGAAAGTTCTATCAACAGCAGTTAATATATAAACATCATAATTTGCTTCAATAAGATGCTGTGCTATACCAATTCAACCCCTTAACACTTTAGCTGCTTATTATTTTTTTGATCTAAAAGAGTAAGGCTTGAAGTTAATATTATTTATGGTATTATTGCTAACAATTTTAGAGATAGCTTTTAAATAACTCAATTTTCATATTAAAATTAGTTTCATATTGAAACATTATTATAAGGTTTTAGTACGATTCATTCTCATTTATCAGTATTATTTTTTAAAAAATTAATGGTCCATTTTAAAGTAAATTAAACGTAGGGAAATCAATGACAACATAAATATTTTAAAAATTGAAATAAATAATAAATAGAATCTAAAAATAAAAAACATAAATAAATCTAAAATCTATCATAATCCACAATATCATTGCTAAAATAAAATGACTAATTTAACTATTTAAGGGGTTTTAAATACAGTTGTCTCCATGAGAGCCAACCAACCAAATATTTATCAATATTTTTCTCTTAACTTATTATATATTTTTGTCACTTTATTCTAATTTTTAATCAGTTATATATCTATATTTATTTTTACTTATTCTGAAGCAAATATGCAAATCATGAAAAAGTAGATTGTCACTATCATTTAAACTTAATTGATATTCAATAATTGAATTTAAATAAATAAATATATATATATATACTCATTTAAGATACTATTATTAATGAGCTTTCCTGGTATGGATTTCGAAAATAAACATGACTTTGCCTAATTAATTTTTATATTTTATTCAATAAAGAAATAAATTTATCTTTCTCTAAAATTTCATATATTAAATTCAACTTTTTTATTTAAGTGAGGATAAATATCATAAATGACATAATTGAGATATAATCAATAAAAGACTACTCCAAAATTATCAAATACCATTGTTTTTTCCCAAAAAATTTATAACTTTATAAATAATAACTGGATTTAATTAAAATTATATTAAATTTAACTCCTCAATTATCTCAAATACATAGCGTAATATAAATATTGTAAAGATATATTTTACTTAAAATTAATGATTTCTTAACTTATTGATATATTTTTAATATAAATTAAAGATTCTTGATCGAAACTCAAAAAGTGAAGCATTTTTATGGGTTTAGTTTATATAAGTGCGTGGCAGTAAATCAATCATTAATTTTTAAAAGTTAGACTCCAAAAGTATTTAATAATATTAATAAGATTATCATTAATGAATAAAAGAGATTAATACTAATTTAATAGGAAAATAGAAAAGTATACTAATCTAATATATTAAATAAATTAAAGTTTGAATATATATTTAACCAAATCAATTATTCAAATGATCAAATCTAATGAGCTAATTTTTTCTATCATTTATCAGAATTAGAGAATTAGTTTTTAAAACATTCAATTAATTCATCAAATCAATTTATTTTGTTAAGAATTAAGAAAAAATAGGTAAATGGTTTTAAATTTTGTGAAATACGAAGAGATAGTTTACTATTATATAATATTATTATTTGCTCTTGCCTTTGTAATTTTTTAACGTAGAAAAATCGTGTATTAATTATAATTAATAAAAAGAAAATTTAGATATTTTTGGTAGATATCTAGATCAAAATAAAATATTTTAGTTTTAATAATTTAAATTAAATTTCTTAAATACTTATAAATTAAAAAAAAAACCCTTTAGATCAATTAAGATTAGAAGATTAGGTTTATTGACAAATAAATTAAAATAAATAATTATTAGTTGAAATTAAAAAAATTGATCAAAGAAAAATTGAGCTCAAACAACAGATCAAAAAGAATTCTGAAAACACACCATATTACTAACACTATTTGGGTGTTCTAGTCAATTGCGAACTGGGTTAACAATTCCAAACTGTGAATGTCAATTGCGAACTTCAGTGTCAATTGTGAACTCCAGTGTCAATTGCGAACTCCAATGTCAATTGCGAATTGTGGTAACAATTCCGAACTGTGATAACAATTGCGAACTGTAATAATAAATTTTAATTATATATGCGAGAGCTGGCAAAATAAATAAAAAGGCAAGGTCTTAGGGGTGCAGCCCCTAACGGGGTCACAATGGGCAGAGCCCCTTGTTATCACAATGCGATAAAAAAGTAATTGCAGGGGTCTAGGGGGCGTCAGCCCCCAGGAGAGGGTTTCGGGGTAGGGCAAAGTCCTTCCCCTAAAACCCATTTGACTTCTTTTGTTAGTAAATTGATGTAATTAGTTTAAAATTTAATCGTAAAATATAATAATTAAAATGGAATCATTTTTTTCATAAGTCAAATAAACATAATAAGACTCATTTACTTAATAAATACTAAAAAGATTTTCAGACTTAGGTATATTGAAAAAAAAACTTTAATGTATACGCTGCTAATCATAGATGTCTATCAAACTTTATAACATAACTAATAGTTTAGAAAGTTTTATAAAACCCCATAGATCAATTGAGAGGCGAGGATTGGAGTTAAGAACAATTAGATTAATAATATTTATTATTGGCTAATATTAATTATAATTAGGCTAAAATCATATTAACACACCCTGATTGGATTATTTTATAGGGACAATTTATCGAACCAATAGTTTTAATAATTAGCCCAAATCTTATAATTATACGCCAATAATATTTAAGTCTTAATCTAATTTTTCTTAACTGCAATCCTCGCTTCTTAATTGATCTATGGGGTTTAATATGACTGTGATATCTATAAATGCAGATCAAGAAAGTCTGTAAGATAAGAACTTAATTTATACTGTCCTTCAAACATGTCATTAGAAATTTTTGACGAAGTTATTTTCAATTTATTTCCTTCTGGAATCAATATATCTGAAGCAGTAAAACACCTTTCTGATCAATGACAGTTGAGAACTACAAGATAGTCTATTAGCTAAATTTATCAAAATTTTAGGATTATTATCAAAGATAAAATGTTAGAAGAACAACAAAACTTTTAATTAAAAGATAGTGTCCAAATGGACGAGTCACTATGGACGCATAGGTCCTAAAAGTATAGTCATCAAGAAGATACAATATATGACAGATAAATATGGATAGTTGGTTTAATAGAAGAAGGAAGCTAAAGATTTAATATATTGTGTCTTGAATAGGATGACATAAACATTAGAGGAATTAATTTGAGAAAATGTAGAAAGAGACAGTATTGTCCACACAGACGGTAGGGCAAGCTATATTGCAATAAATTGGGAAGAACTTGAAATGAACATGATAGACATATTAATTAATCACAAAATGGAATATAAAGAACAATGGAAAATAGCAATTTAATTGAAGGATTATGGGCAGTCTCAAATATCATATCAAACATGTATATAATACATTACCAGGAAACCCAGAATAAATAGAACCATATTTATTTGAAGCTTTATGGAGAAGAAATTTAGCATAATTTTAAAAATCATAAGACCGTTAATATTACATCTAACAGACATTTAACATTAATAATATATGAATATTTAACGATTAAATTTTAAGCTAATTACATCAATTTACTAACAAAAGAAGTCAAATGGGTTTTCGGGGAAGGGCTTTGCCCTACCCCGATACCCCTTCCCACTGAGGGCTGCCGCCCCCTAGACCCCTGCAATTACTTTTTATCGCATTGTGTAAACAAGGGGCTCTGCCCCTTATGACCCTCTTAGGGGCTGCACCCCAAAGACCCTGCTTTTTTATTTATTTTGCCAGCTCTCGCATATAAAATTAAAATTTATTATTACAGTTCGCAATTGACACTGGAGTTCGCAATTTACACTGGAGTTCGCAATTGACATTAGAGTTCGCTATTGACACTAATAGTTCGCAATTGTTAACCCAGTTCGAAATTGACTACAACACCCCACTATTTAAGTTTCAGATTGAGGGATTAACAAGGAGAGTAAATTAAGAGAGAGAGCAGAACAAGAGTTAACAAAATAAAACAACTCAGAAGAAGACTTACAGAGTGAAGAACAAAAAATTAGTCGTAGTAGTCCTGAATTCACTCCCTAGGGAGTTGACACTAACTAATTGAAAAGGGCTTGTCACATATATATTAAAATATAATTTAGATCGGGGGTCCTCAGAGACTTCAATGTGATCATATTATTATTATTAGCTGAAATTAAATATAATTAGGCTAAAATCAAATTCACACACCCTGATTAGATTATTTTATTAAGACAATTAATTGAGTCAACAATTTTATTAATTAGACCAAACATTTAAATTTTACACTAATAGTAATTTATTGTAAATTTATTTGTTCTTAGCCCTAATCTTCGTATCTTAACTGATCTATGGGGTTTTATTCAATGGATAATTAATTTTGTTAATAATAAAAAAATATTACCTTATTCATTTAAAACTTATATTAATGAGATTTTCCTCTATTAGCAGAAATAATTTATAATGATACTTTTAAGGCATTTTCACAATTTTTATTAAATGATAAATTTTTAAATTAAAAAAAAATGAAAAAATTCTATTTTTTTGATATTAATTTGTATCATTCTATTATTATCTTATATTACTTATTTGAACTTGTAAGATTTATAAATCCATTTGTATATTCTATAATATTCATAAATGATTAGATTTTTAGTTTAAAATTTTTATTTTTACAATGAATGAATTTCATGACGATGTTATTAAAATGGATTTAATAATAACATTTTATCAATTCTTTATTAAAAGTTCACCTATTACTTTTGCATTTAATCAATATTACCTATATGGGTTTAAAACTCCAATAATATTATGAAAATTTAAATTTTTCTACAAAATTTAAAAAAGTTATTTATTAAATTAAAAAATTAATTTGAGGGGCTAATCATTGAAAAGTTTTTATCCCCATATTTTCGATTTTTAATTTAAATACAGATAAAGCGATTAAGGATTCTTACAATTTACCTATTCTATATAAACAATTAATTAATATTTATTTTTATTTAATTTTTTAATGCTTTATTTATTATCATTTGATGAGATGAAATTTTTGACCAAAATGAATCTAATTATTAAAGTTGAAATAAAGTTCTTGCAAAATATTCATTAAATAAAAATAGGCTTTAGTTGCTGAATTATATAATTTTTTTTGCAGTTCATGTGTTTCACTTTAGCTTCATTTTATATCTATCAAGAGTTTATTGTCTATTAGATTATTTGGTATTAAGACACACACCTTTAACTACTCTGTAGATAATTAAATATTCACAACCCTTTCCCTTATATTATAAAATATTGTTTATTATTTAGATCAGCCAGACAATGAATGATAGGAAAAAGGCAACTGAGCCAATAAATATACAAATATATAATTTATAATAATGACAGCATATACATCTAAGTCAAATGTCTAAAAGAAGTTAAATCTGTTGTACCTCAAATAATTATAACATCATTATAAAAATATAATTAAATGTTTGGCTTAAAATCAATTATTCTCATAAATTTGCTAATATTTCTTAATTTGTTAATGTTTTGTTAGTAGAGAAATACTTTAATATATGATCAAAATTAAATGACATTATGCATATAAAGTATATGAAGAATAAATTATTTAATGCTTTCATTTAATAATATGGTATGGCATTAGAAATATTGAAACTGCTGAATTATTAATTTTATTGTAAATAAATGTTAAATTTAAATATTAATTCATCTGCTTTAAACTCGTTGATTATACATTTTCCTTTTATATAAAATATATCTATTTCTTACTTTAAGTTCTATCAAATTGAGTAACTCTTAAAAATATCAATGCGTAGTTTTAATCAAACAGGGTTAGAAGGATTAGGTTAGTGTTTATACTCAGACACTTCATTTTCAAAACTCAAAAATTCCTAAAGATGTTTGATTGATAAAAAACTTAAATTAAAGCATCTTTATTGGGCTTTTATAGAGTTTGTGTAGGGGTTTAAGATTTAAGTATTAGTAATTTAATCAAGTAAATCAAGCGAAATTTATTTAATCATACAAACATAAGCTTCTATTCATTTGGCTGTTCTCTAAATATTAACTTAAAAGATGTTTGATAATTTCAATTGAAGCTTTATTTTCCTTGAGTAGAATGAAAATTTTTGAGAAGACTTTCAATTTTATAATAGTTATCTAAGTTATGAGTTTTGCTTGGTTCTCTGCTTTGAATATCTCTCACTTTAGAGCTAAGGCAATCGTTCCTTGGCATATCACTCTCTATTATTGTTGCTGTTAGTGCCCACATATCTATCTCATTCAGTGTCTCCTCTCTCCAATCTTCTCTCTCTCTAGGAAAATATCAAGGAATGCCAAATATGTTTCCAAAAGCAGAAGTCTGCATTCTTTGAGCTGTGATGAAGTTAAATAATATTTACTTTAGTGGCTGAAAGTTCACCACGATATTTTCTGACTTTTACTCATGTTGAAAATAACCAAGCTAATGAAGCTCTTCAACACCCTCAATTATAGTTTCGAGATCTGGATAATTTTTCTTTGGCTTCTTTTAGTTGATAAAAATTCTTAGCAAGACAATTCTATGAGAGGACGTCTAAATGCTACATGATCTTTAGCAAGTAAAATAGCATCTAGTGGATAATATGCTAAGGCTCTCTAAACTTTGCTTTTTAAAGTGCATAATACTCATTAGTGAATTCTATTTAAAACTTGTCATTTGCAAGAAGTAATAAAGCGTTTATAGTAAAATAAGAGAGATTGTTAATTTGAAAAGAGATTTAAGAGTAGATTTAGTCACAGTTTGCTGTAAGTTGTTGTCTTATTATCACCATTGACTGTATTTCCATCATGACAAACCACTTTTTTCTTTCTTTATCAAAGTCTCAGAAATATTCGCGTTTAGAAGTTCTTCTTTTAAGCACCTTTAAAATCCACTTTAAAGTTGCTTCTGTTAAAAGCTCAGCCACAGCTAGGTCTAACACTGCCCTGGCCATGATCCTTGGAGAGCAGCAGTCTCCATTTTAATTGCTAGAATACTAATTTTTTTAAAAAGTTAATAAAATTAAATCACTCGAATTAAAACCTTAGAAGTTATAATGTTTGTAAACTTTCAATCTTTCTAATAGGTTTAATTTATAGAGAAATTATAATAGAGATGTCTTAATTAATTTTAGGATTTAATTAATTAATTAAGATTTTGAGTGATTTAATTTTATTAACTTTTTAAAAAAATTAGTATTCTAGCAATTAAAATGGAGACTGCTGCTCTCCAAGGATCATGGCCAGGGCAGTGTTAGACCTAGCTGTGGCTGAGCTTTTAACAGAAGCAACTTTAAAGTGGATTTTAAAGGTGCTTAAAAGAAGAACTTCTAAACGCGAATATTTCTGAGACTTTGATAAAGAAAGAAAAAAGTGGTTTGTCATGATGGAAATACAGTCAATGGTGATAATAAGACAACAACTTACAGCAAACTGTGACTAAATCTACTCTTAAATCTCTTTTCAAATTAACAATCTCTCTTATTTTACTATAAACGCTTTATAATAGATATATTTTGTAGTTATAGTTATGATTATCTTCTTAAATCATTCCCAAGAGCAAGGTAGCTTTCAGGACAACAATCAAAACCCCAAAACCCTTTCAGTAGTTTGATTGAGTTTTTGATTGATAAAAGTAGACTATTAGTGCATACTTTATTAGGGTTTTGTAGGGGTATAATGTTTAAATATTAGTATTTTAAGTGAGTATATGCTAGGTTTAAGGTCTGTTTATGACAGTGAGTATATAGATTTATTGTTTAAGTTGCGATATGGATGTGATGAATATAGTGAATAACTCAAGCCTGTTCTAAATTATACGTCTATAGCAAGGCTACTCCATAAATCTCCAGCAACTGTGAGGTCTCACTGTCTATTAGCATTGAATTTAAAGAGATAGCATCTTAATTCTAGCCTAAGAGACCCTTAAAATTTTAGCAGCATCATATTGAATATCTTATAAATGATAAGACTCTTAAAACTGGGCTCATTTCTCTCTAGCCTAGAGGGCTGTGATGTTTCATCGCCAATTTCCTGAGCTTCACATCTCTGCTTAATCTATAGCGAACATATATAAAAAGAATGGAATATCTTACAAGACAGTCAATCGCA
>ARYC01018132.1:0-30531 GCA_000711775.1 Oxytricha trifallax
GTTAAGTAAGATAAACTTCAGACCTCTACCACATGACCCAAAAGTGCATTTTGAGTGATTAAATTAAATAAATTTACTATAAATTTCACATTAAAACCTATTAATAACCCCAACCCCTAACAAATTCCCTACAAATCAAAGCACATATAAACCTCATTAAGGGGTTTTGGGGTTTTGATTCTAAAACCTGAATATTCAAGGGTACAATAGAAAATTTAATGACTTAAACAGATTAACTGTCAAGCTTGACAATAGCCGACTGAGAGAAGTGAAGAATGGGTAAAGAGGAATGAGAAATTCGCTGAAAAGCAGAGAACTAAGAGGAGAGAGCAAGTGATAAGCAACAAAAGATAACTGAACTAAATGAGTATTGAGTTAAACATTTGCATAAAGAATGTCAGGGGTATGAATTCAAAGTTGAAGTCAGACTAATTAATAAGAGAAATAGAGTAAAAGAACCCATACTACATAAGCCTAGAAAACTAGACTTTAGAGATTATTCGGAATAAACAGTAAGAACATAGCCCAAACTCAACTGGCAAAAAATAGAGGTATACTATCACTAAACAATGCCAAATATGAGATGATAGCAATAAAAACGCTAAAACAACACATAACATGGACCATTTTGAACGTGGAAGATTTTCCATTGCATTTAATAACAACATAAGTCTTACCATATTGGAACGAAGAAGTAAAGGAGTTACAGAATTTATTGATTTTTATGATCAGATCATTAAAACAAAAATGCTAGAGACAAAGAATTATAGTTATGGGGGATTTCAACTTCCACATTAACGATAAGGGAAAAAGATTGAACAGAGAGGGTCTTAAAGAATCTATCAGAAGGAGTGGTAACTAACTCACACTAGAGGAAACCAATTTGATCAAATATTCTCAAACGTGGAGACTTTCGGCTGGGAAACTAGCCTTCTAAATTAAACGGACCACAAACTCATATAATTTTAGTTGAAAATAAAATACCAAGAAAGTGATTTAAAGCTATCAGACAAAGAAAGGACAATAAGAATATCATATGTATGAAATTAATGCTGGAAAAAATTTCTAGATTAAGGAAGGGAGATAAAAGAAGAAGGCTTTAACCAACCATACAGAAATGCTTCGAAGATAAAATAGGGAAGTAATTCAAAGGGAGGAAGTGATGTCAACAACAGTCCGAATGGGCAATAAAAAGCAATTGAACAGTAGCTGGAAACATTATTCAAGACACAAAAACAAAATGGAAGGAAGCAATGAGAGACCTAGAATAATGCTAAGAGAGAAACGATGTTAGAGGTTTTTTTTTCTAATGAAGAGGTTGATTAAAAGCTAAAAACAAGCTCAACCAATAAAAGGACTGACGATAAAAAAAGAGAGAACTGAAATAGGAGACCACACGAAAGAACAATTCTTAAATACTATGGTGAACTTTTCTGAGACAATAGGGAATTAAAAGAAAGAGATAGAAACAAAAAAGACACGGTAATGATAGATAATCATGAAAAAGAAAATCAGTGTGATGAAGCCGATGTGGAGAAAAGTGATTATGAGTGCAACTTCAACAAAGCCATTGGTCCAGACGGAATTAATGCAAAGATTATAAATAAATCCAAAGCCAATTCCAAAACTGTGAGCAAGAAAATCAATCAATGGCCAATCGAAGGTTATATTCCACAGTATATCAAAGCAAGGAGATTGATACTTTTAAGCAAGGAACAAAAAGAATCCTACCCCGAGATCAATAACACAAGACCTATTGTGGTTAATTTAAATTTAGGAAAAATAGTAGAAAAAGTAATAATCAACAAAATAAATGAAGAAAAAAGTGGGTTATTAAAAACCGGTAATTACTAAAACGGATTTAAAGATAACAAAAGCACTCTAATAAACTTAATTAGAATGATGGACCACATAAAAAACTCCAGAAAAAAGAGCAATTAGAGAGAGGCCTACCTACTAGTGGACCTTCAGTAGGCTTATGACTCAGTCTGGAAAGATAAATTGATGTAGATTCTACAGGGCAGGATTATTAGTTAAAAAGACGCTAAATAAGTAAAACTAATTTAGCAACTCTACACAAACAACAAAATTATTTATGAAGAAGAAGAAATAATTACAGAACAGGGAGTACCTCAGAGAAGCAGACTTTCACCAATGCTATTTAACATTTACCTACAAGACGCACTTTTCTCGTAACAAGAACTAATGACGCTAATAAAACAAGGCAAACTAATTGCTTTTGCCGACAACATACTGATAAATGTTAAAGACCCTGAATAATTCAAAAGGTAATAAACAGCTTCAAAGAAATTGAAAAGTCTCATAAACTGAAATTAAACACCAAGAAAACAGTATTTTTGAGCGATACAAAATGCTTTGAAAGGGAGTTCAAAATATTAGTAATAAATAAGGTTTAGGAGACAAAGTAATTGGGATTAAAAATTTGTTTAACACAGAAGAACTACTAAAGAATACTTGGAAAGAGATGAAGAGGAAAACTAAAATGTATAGGAGATTGACCAGCTCAAGTAATCCAATTGTGAGTGACACCATCATGACAGCATATATCAGATCTTTGATCATATAAAAATACACCCCGCTTATATCAGCAAAATTCATTAAAATTGAAGAGATAGAGAAAAAGAACTTCAACTTAAGAGATTAGCATTCAGAACGTCCAGAGATATTCCTAACATAATTCTAAGAAACGTAACAAAGCTGAAAGACACAAAAACAGCAAAATAATTAGAGATCTAGTTCTGAAGAACATGAAAAAGATAAATCTAAAAATTAACTAGCTCATCAAACCAAAGTAAATAAAGGAGGTAATAAAAGAACAGGAAAAAAAACAAAAGAAAAGGATCAAAATATTCTTAAAAAATGTTATGGACCATGATGGCAATCAGCTAGGGAAGGACGATAGCAAACTAAGGCATGTAACACTACTGCAATATTCAAAAAATGTTTGTTGACACTAATCACATGAGAACATCTAACTTGATAAATACAGCTGGGGACCCAAATAGATTCTCAAAACGACTAAGGGAGAATAAAATAGTTGACATGAATAAATAAGAACAAGTAGAGATAATCACAAACATGCTGTGGCTAGATGAAAGAATAAGAAAGCTAAAGACACACGAATACTACCAACCAATAAAAAACTATTCAGGATAACGTATGTCAAGAAAATAAAGCAGGAGTTTGACGAACAAAAACTAAATACAACCAAAGAAAATTAAACAACTAAGTGAAAGTATAGAAAAAGAGCTAAATAAGACAGATTCAGAGAGATGGGACACTCTCATATGTTTTGTTATTATTTAGCTTGCAATCTTACTTATGCAGTTCGTGAATTTCATTATTTTAATTTACCTAAAGTTACTGACTAATAGAATTATAAACTCAATCTATTATTTATCACTCTTTGCTCGTATTTATAAATTGGGATAAAAATAATGTTGAAATTTAATACATTTCAATATCTTATAACTTATTGAAAGTAAAATTTTTTATAGATTAAGTTGATTATTATAAAATAATTAAAAAAATTAATCATTTTTTATTAAAATTTAAATCTTATATAATTTTAAAATTAAGTAGTAATTTATTATCAATCTATATCTTGATTAACAACTTATTATTATTACTGAGGCTTAACTTAACATAATATGCATATAATATATAATAATCCAAGCTGCTATTAATAAAGTAGGCGGTACTTTTTCCTCATCTGAAACTTAATACCACTCAACGCAGTTCATGATTTCAACTTTAGTGAATATGTTACATCACAATTGCTTGATTGCAAGTATCTCACATGTTTCAGTTTATTGTATGACATAGTTGTGGGCATAAACATACTTTGCATTTACACTGATTCCCAGCGAGTACTAACATTGCAAAATTTTAATTTACCAATTGTGCTTTTGAAGACTCATTCACAGTGACAACGTCTCCAGTAATATTAATTTGTTTTTAAATCATTGAGATGTTAAATGGATTATCTCGATTAGTCTATTATGCATTGTGAGTAAGAAAATATCATTTTTACAATCTGTTAAGGCTTATTGTTGCTGGGTTTAACTATTTGCTTGAAAATATAGTAAAGATAGGTTGTCCTGTACTTGCTGTAGCCTAAGCATAACTCAGCTTAAAAAGAATTAGTACTTGCAGCCATTCTAAAGTTATCGAGAAAGTCATCGTGAAGCTCAAAACCTTCATAATATTTGGAGATAAAAATAATAGAGACACCAGCAAATCTAGAATAAAAAATAATGAAACTCAGGAATTCATATCAAATCTATAAGAAAGAAAGATTTTGACCAATAATTAAAGTCTGATCGCGCTCAGAGAAAATTACTATGCCACTTTTTCAAGAACTTTGAGGAATTCTTCTAAGTTTAGAAAAAATCAACAACCAATTCTAAGAATTAGAGATTACAGATGAGAATCTTATAAAATCATTAAAGATCAGGTTTAACAATTTTTTGCTGTTGCAGCTACCTCTAGTCCTATTCCTCCCCTCTAGAAACAGCTGGATCAGGAAGCTCAAAGTCCAAATGGAACTAACGCTATCTCCTCTTGAAAAAATAGGGTGCCAAAAAGTGACTCCTTAATGAAATTAATGGACAAAAAGCATATAACAAGCCAATATTGAATAGTTTTACTAAGCCAGACAGAATTAAGTTAGATCCTTTTGGAATTATTTTGATTAATGCCCTTCAACAATTCACGTTTTCGCTATAGTATTAACCTGAAGAGGAAGGAAGAAACTTTGTTAAACCTGATCTTTAATATTTGACTTATTTTGATATCAGGAAATGTGGCAAATCGCTTTATCAAAAGACTAAGGGTGGTCTGGGATAATCTTTTTACGTATTTTATCTACTCCTTGGAAAGATGTCTAAGTCGGACATTCCACCTCCCTTACTTTTAAATTGAGAATCAAGTTTTGCCCCAAGAAGGTCTCGAAATCATGATTGCACCCTTAATTCGTTTGCAGTTCCTAAATAAATCAATTACCGAGATGAAATTTACAAAAGCAGGATCCAACAAAGAGCTCCAGGATAGAATATTAATTGTATCATCATAGTTGTAAAGTAGCCAATATTCTGAGTTTTTTTAATATGTCTAGCTGCTCATTCTATTGGTATTTACATTACCATAAGTTATTAGTGAGAGCATCGATATTTTTTTTCAAAATTAATCATTTTAAAAAATGTCGCAAACCCTTGCTTTAGGTAGCTGATTATTATTGGTATTCAATCTAATTATGAATGCTTAATGGACAGCTTTTAGAAAGTGATAAGGTAATTCTATCATAGACAAGATCTACGATTGACCAGTAATTGAATGGGAGTAGGAAGGAGTGAAGTTTTAGTAAAAAATGTGTCTTATTTTACATATTAAAATACGCAATATACTGTACATATGAGCAGAATATCTGATTAAAAGACTAGTATTTTAAATACTGTTAATATATCTAATTAATAATAAGCATGACTTATTTGCATGTATTTTAATTATCAATTCATTTATATTTCACATTCTTTTATAGAATATTTTTACATTTCATAAATGATAATATATTAGTTCTTATTAATTTGTAAATACTAATTAAAAGAAGTTGAAAAATTATAATATATAATAAGTAAATGGAGAGATTAATTCAAACAATTCATTTAATAAATTGTCTTATAAGATGCAATTATGAAATTACAATAATTTTATCTACTATATATTATAATTTACTATATTATTTTGAAGATGTTTGATTAACAATCAGATTAGATGATTAATGGCAAAACAAGAAATTAAAGTGTGTCAAAAATAAAGAAATTGTTTATATAAAGTAGGCTTTTACTACATTTGATTATTGACCCTCCTTAATTGAATGATTTTAAAGAATGCTTTGATTTTAATTTTCATTAATCTTACTAAAATTATGTTATTTATCTTTATACTTTTTACTTTTATTTAGCCTTTTAAAAGAGCTACGATGATTTACTCTTCTCATTCTAGCTTTATTTTATTAAGCGTTTTTGTTGCTATTAAAGAAGAGATTTATTTTATTAATAGAGTTGATGAGTTAATAGCTGGTATCTGTTCAAAATATTGCTATGATTGTTGTTGCTTATAATCATCGAGACAAAGCGACTGCCATCATTGTCATGTCTTCTATAGCCACCTCAACTATCTTTGCATCTTCAGCAAGCTACCCTGTCATCCTCTTCTGTAATTGCCATCTTCATCATCTCTTCTCTCTCCGGCTTTTCTGTCTCTAGATTTGATTTATTGAGTTGACTACTGTTGATATATCAATGATAGGCATCTTTGGAAATTACAGTGATTTAACATTATATTATCAATTTTAACTTTTGTATTTTATTAATTTATATGATAATTGTAAAAATAGAAACACTTAACTAATTGTTAAGTATTGCCTTAATTCTAAAGTGTCTTTGTATTTACTGATTTATTAATAACATAAGGAACTCTTACTAAACAAATGTAGTGGCAGTCACGATTACACAACATCTCTAAGCGGTAACTACAAAGGATATTGTAAATGGGCGGATGGTTATACTTGATTAATACGATGACTACATCACAAACTTAAAATATTTATTACGTTGTTTATTAAATTGAAGAGTTCTTTGATAAATAAATAGGAAAGATGTTAGACTAGAATAATATAGACTCTAACAAAGGAGGGCTTGTGAATGATTAAAAACCAGAGATATAATTGTAAGTAGTAGCACTATAATCTCACTAATATATCATCATAAATGTATTTACACCAATAGTAAAGATTAACTGAAGATAATAGCGAATATAGTAACAGCAATCATGCCAATTTTGAATCACTCGAAGGAAGTACAAATAGCTAGAGTCTTTGACAATTAAAAGCGAATACGAGAGAACAACTAAATCAAGACAACTTTTAATGACCTACCCAAGAAATATACTTATTGTCATTAATTAATATAATTTATCCTAAATATATTTGAGAGTCATGCTAAGAGATTTGAAGAAAGAAACACAGTAATATCAAACATTTTAGAGAATCATTGATGACAGAGACATCGTTGCCCAAATACAAAGATACTTAATAGAGCTATAACATATAAGTAACTCTCAATATCAATCGGGGTCTCTAAACCCTAAACATAATAAAGTAAGTGAACTCTTTTATTATTATATAATGATGTTACTTATCACATTAATGTAGTGAGCAGATATGATACTGGAGGCAATTTCAAGAATAAAACTAGAGGTCTCTCTGAGGATGAAGAGTCACTGAACTCTACGGATATAAGTCATAACAGAAGCTCTGATTATCAATAACAATTAGTGCTTAGCGATTCTCAAAAGTGTGCTTAGTAAGTCTCTATATAAATATTCGTGTGAATATAAGTCATTTATTTGATGTTTATTTTAATTGATATGATTCTTTTCACATATATATATATATATATATATATAAAATCTTAGGGAAAGAACAGAAACAGATGAGCTACTGATTTATAATGATCAAAGTAATGGATAGCTTGCAAAGTTACATAAATTAATGGGGATTTAGTTGCAAATGATTTTTTAAGTTGAAATTTGGTTTTTAAGGAATAAAAATTGAGAGAAAATTAATATAATCAATATGAGCTTGATTTTATAATTTATGTATTAAGAATTAAATGATAATATAATGATATAGATAACATACAATCATGAATAATAAAGAAACTATTAATATCTTTGTAGAAATTATGTTTTTATTAAACTTCATTAAATTATTAATATTTTTATATGAGTTTAAACTATGTGATTTCTTAAAAAATTCTATTTCATATCCTAATGAGTAAATGATTTAATAATATTTCTTGAACTAATTGCTTTAATTATGTATTTTATAATTTAAACTTCATAAAGAAATTAACTTTTATATTAATTTAGATTTTTAAAGCAATTTAATTAATAAAACAATAAAAGAGTAAATTGATTTCAAATAAGGAATCTGCTTAGCTTAAATTCAAAATATCTGGGATATTAATAATAATGTTTCAGTTAAATTAATTTAAGGCCATATTATATATTAATTACAATCAATTGTAAAATTAAATTAAAAATTCTACTATATTCAGTATTGAGGCCATTATTCATAGTGCCACTAATAATAGTCAGATAATTAACAAAAGAAGAACTTATTAAGCAAGCATCATTGCCATAAATGGTGAAAGCTGCCTATTAGTCTACCTTAAATTATTGATGATTTGATAAGGGGTATCTTTAGCAGTCCCAAGGGCGAATACCACCACTTGAGGCCAGGGAGGAGAATCCTCTGCATGCCACAGTATAGGGTTGAAAGAATGTTGAAACATAGAAAAAATCTCATCAACAGTGTGTCCATTACAGGCATCAGCATCACAAGACTGCCAGAGAGTACCAATGGCTTTGCATGGACCAACAATCATTCAACCATCTCTAGCAAAACCGACAATGCCTATGACTCTTTGGCAGCTCTGGGCTAGTGCTAGCGTATGTTGAGTAGCACCTAGTACATTGTTAGAAAGAGGAGCAATGTGTATAAACTTCATTCGCTCTGAGACTGATAGAGTAAGCCCATGAACTGAGAGAGTGGGAGTGATAAAGTGTCATTTATATACGATGAGTCCTAAATATTGATCATCTTCGACTCTCTTGGCACGTGATCCTGTTCTCCTTGGTCGATAAGTGATAAAGGTTCTCTTAATTGCCAGAGTAGATGGGAATTCCATTGGTTGAGGCTTTAACGAGCGCAACAAACACTCTTAAGCTGCTTTAGGATCACCTGCTTCTTCTTTTAGTAAGATAATTGTTTTTTCTTTGAAATCCTTTGTAAGGAATTATAATCCACCAAGACAGTCTCACTAGTATATAGAGGAAAGCGCTAAGTTGAGAGAGGAAAGAGCCAGCATGAACGAGAGATTAGCAGGCAAAGCTTAATTGAATGGAGTGTAAACTTAGTCTGAGAAAAATGAAATGCCTAATCATCACTTTGAAAACTCCAATGTCCATTTGGGAAATAATGTCTGATTATTTCTGCTCCTCGAAGAGATGTCTGCGGCGTAAGTTTCATTGTCGTAAGATAGAAAGAGACGTGTCAAGTGGTGCCCCTATATGACACCAATCTCTTGCTTATTCCATTTCGACTGCAATACTGAAAAGTCAAAAATGCCGAAAGCCTAATGCCTAGATCAGCTGCCAAGATCGGCCAATATTGACGAGATTACTCAGACACCATTTCAAACCTGCAATATAATTTACAGAGATGAAAAGTGCAAGAAGAATTTCTACATCATGTCAAGGCACAGACTTATTTTACAACTTAGCGCAAATACTCGACTTATAAACCTCTAGTTATGAAGCAGGCAACTGGAATTTATAACAGGCAATGCGACTACTACTATTCAAAGGCAGACAATGTGCATTTCAGACATCACCTGAATTAATGAGCAATCTTACAAAGAAGAAGATAGAGATAAGGACAGCAGACTAGTGGAAAGCATAGGGAAAGATTTGAAAGAAGATGAGCTACAAGAATGCCTGTATGATGATGATTACGATGCTTAAGTTACATTAGAGAAAGAGCTATTGTTGCTTATTACACTAATTATTTTTATATTGATGTTTTTGTTTATAATATCCTTGCATTTTAAATTAATTTACCTTCTCCCAAAATTTTACAATCTTTTATCTAAAAATGTTAAAGCTAATTTATTGAACTAACTCTTTATAAATCACATCGGAGTTTTATATAAGAATGAATTATAGAATATTTATGATGAATTTTATGAAAAGAGAAGCAAATTATCTAAACAAATCGTTCTGTTATTATTGATTAATTAGTTATAGTACAATGGGTTTGAATCTTGAAGGTGACAGAGAAGTTATAAAAAAATAGAACTATTCTAAACATTTTATTTTGATTCATTTATTCATAATTCAAAATTAATGCATTTCACATTTCGTAATAATTATCAGAAGTTATTAGTACTTAATATTCCTTTTGGGGGATCTTTGGCCTGTTTCTTAATTTTGATTTTCATAATTACCATCAAAAGATGAATTTTAATAAGAATATTTATTTATTCATTTAAAGTTAAACTATAATTCTATTTAAATATTTTTATTGCAAAGGCAGTATTAAAATTGATAAATGGACATATCATTAATAGAATATTAATTGAAAGCTTAGATTAATAAATAAGTTAGGCTAATATTCTTTTTATTCCTAATAAACTTATCTTCTTGGCATAGTCTTGTCATTCGCCTATCTCATCATTTTCTTTCATTTTATTATCTTAAAAATTACAGGCAGTAAAAATGGTCAGATATTCTAAAATACAGTATATAATAAATATATATTAATCTTATATTTATTAATATAACCCTCACTTACTAGTTTCTATTCTCATTCCTTGACTTATTCATCAGCTGAATCTGGCCTAGTCATATATAAATACCATACAGATAGTAAAAATTACAATCATATAAATAAGATATAATATATACTTAATATAAATATAAGTATTCCTCAAACTTTAAATTATTTTAACTAACTTTCAAAATCCATTCATATTTTTACAGAGTTTTCAAAAAGCACCGGCGTTACTGCTTTGAATAATTTATTGTAATATTTAAAATGTTTAAATGACTTATTACAATCAATAATAAATAATAAGTCTATAAGTTCAAGAATTATAAATAAATAATAATATTAGGAATAATTATTAACATCTAATTACTTTCATGTAAGATGTATAATTAATTACTTATCAATATAAATATATTAAGATTTATTAATTCTATAATTGATTCATAAATCCTGATACTCCTTCATATAAGTTATAACATTAATGTCTAATTATCACAATACAAGACTAAAATATCGGACAGCAGAAACAGGCAGTACTTTTTAAAAACTTCAAACAATTTAATTAAACATTTATGATTTGTTTAAGATTACTATGATTATAAATAATTGATTTATATTGCTTAAATACTAGCATATATCATTAAAATTAATTAAATTAAATTAAAAAAACTTTATCCATCGTAATGGTTAGAAAGGACTAAAATTAATGGAGATTTTAATATTGCTAACGATGTTTTGGTCGAATCTTAGAATGGGAGCTTCCCAGAAGCACAATGTATCCTCCATCTAAAAAAGCAGGGAGATTATATTTCCAACTCAGACAAGTGTTTGAGAACTCGCCTTCTTGAGTACATATCCTGATCTAAAACTATGTTTAAACTCCATTTTATTAAGGCAAGAATATCAATTTATTTAGATTGCTGCTCTTTTCCATTTTGACTGAGCAAATTCCTCAATATTATAGTTTAAGATGTCAAGTAAGATTCAGCCTGTATAAATCATTTAAAAAAATGATCTTTAACTAATTAAAAGGTAGAAGTATCCTCAATCAGTTTACTCAAAGCGCAGTACTTGTTGGCTTCTCAACGAATAGAGTTCACATCCACTCTGGTACTTCAGAGCCTTCTAATATGATTTCTTATCACCAAAGGGAGTACACTCAGATACCATGATAGTCAAAATTGATTTACGTTAATGAAGCAGTGAATGCAAAACTTTTATTACTCTTTAAGTCCTTACACTTAAGATAACAGTATAATTCTAATAAAGTTGCAAAATCTCGTCCTGAAAATTTGTAATGCAGAAAGTGCAGCTTGCCATAGGCTAACACTAGCCTCACAGTGGCAGCCCAATAAGTCTCAAGTATTACTAATCTTACAGGAAATGATCACAATTTTGATGTTTATCCAGTGTCATTGATGCTTTATGGATGTCATGTAGAAGTAAACTCATGTAATGGTATTGGAGTAATTGGCAAATATGTCTTTGCTTCAACAACTTGGTTCCCATATACTATTCTCTGCTATGTTCTGCTACTAATTAACTCTCTCATGCCAACACTTCCAACTCTAAAGAGAATTTATTTTTTATCTAATAATTAAGCTTAATTATGTTATTATTATTAAGTCTATATTTACTCTTCTATTAATATATTGCTTTTAATTACTAAGTTAATATTTACAACATTTATGATTAAAACATATTTTAATAAGTTTATTAAATATGTCATTATTATTTTTAACTTTCACTCAATCTTCAGCAATTCTTCTTCTATATATTAAACACTAATATATTTAGAGTGTTAAATAAAGCTCAACAAACATGATACTTACTATACATATAAATTAAAACAATTTAATTGAATAATACTAATTAATAAACATTATAAGACGTTTTTTATCTAAATAATCTAAAAGCTTAAGCAATATTAAATGTGTCAATGAGTAACAATAACTTATTTTACTGAAATGAGTTGATTATTCAATTACATATCCTTAAGTTACTCTTTTCAGTCATCACAATCAAGGATTATCTCGGTTTCCTTGAGCTTCTCTATCCTATTTAGCTTTGTTTCCTTCTTTAAGTCACAGTTGTTAGCTACATATCATGCAGGCATTAACATATCCATATTTAAATATTTGTCTCCGATATAATCTGATTGTACTCAAAATATATCATATAATTTATTAGTATAATTGTTGAATGTTTATTCCAGTGAAATATTGTTATTAGTTTAACTAAAGTAATTGTATTAATTGTAACTTATATATTGATAATTATTATGTTTTTAATTTTAAAAAGGTGCAGGATAAATCATTACTGGCAAGTAAACCTTCAACTTAACCTATCACATTTTGTATATTCCTTCAAGCCTCTCCTCAAGAAGATATTCTCCTTCAATTAGTCAATGCCAGCTAGTTCATATAGTTCAATGTGATTTCATTAGCAATTAATTGGCAACTATCAGGTCTTATCCTTACATCAGAGCAGTCTTTTAATCTATTATTGATTGAACATATTATTAATTTATTGTCATTCAAGCTTTTTACAAAATGCTTGTTATGGTATATGAGGGTTTTGAGATTTCTTCAGATCATGCAATGTATCTTCTATTAAATGTCTGTGGATAACTAGACCCAGATATATCGAATTCCGCTTGACTTTTGTCTTCAATATCTTTATTAACAATTTATTAGACTTAAATTCATGAAATTACTTTGATAAAAAGAAATTGTGTATTATTATAAATGATTTAACATAAATTGATTTATAAATAAATATTAAAAAAGTGAAATAAGGGTAAGGCGTATTAATTGCAAAATAATAAAGCTATTAAAGTGTGTATATATTGAAATGAAATGTCCATTTAAAATTGATGATCAATTTGAATTTATTTTATAATTTCTTATCTCTCAGCTTTATTTGACTTACCTATAAATTCATAGTTTAGAATTATTGAATATAAATTTCTTTCAAATAACTAATTGGTTATTTATAAGTAAAATTACCAATTCGCTTTTTATATTAATTTACCACACTATTCCTAGCACATACCCCAATTTGCTATAATTTATTTGATTCATTTTTATTCTCTACACCTCTACTTTCACATCATTATCTTCACCATCATTTCTACCTACATTATGATTACTATTTCACCTTCTGTTTTTATTAATTACATTTATCAAATTCTTCCAATAATTTTCTTGTTTTTATATGTTAAACTTTTAAAAATACCTCTATCGACAGATATAACCAAATCCTCTTAGCAATAACACCAATAAAAGGCAGTTAATGCGACACTCCTACATTTCATTATGATTTTCAAATTATTTTCAATTATATTAGCTGGAATATATATTGAAATATTAATTAAAAGCATAATTATATTGTTGGTGTAGTAATTTGTATACTTTATATAGGAAATTTTTTTAATTTATATTTATTTAAATTGAAAGGTTAAGAATATAGAACAACACTATTTTAGCTATTCTAAATCCTGGGAACTTGAAGAAGCGAGATATATTTAATTAGATAAATATAAAAGAGTTATTTTAATTCGAATAGGAGTTTTTGAAAATGTTTAATTTAAATTCAAATTTAATCAATATTATTATAGGAATTTGGTTGCTTTTTATTTTTAACACTAGGGCCTCATATATAGGGAGTCTTCACAAAACAGAAAGCAACCAAATTTTTAATCTCAGTATTTAAGGAAATTAATAAGATTAATCAAACTTAAAATTTATTCCTAACTGCATCTCTAGAGCACTCCATGTAAGACCCCTACTCAAACGTAGTGGATGACCACTAGTAATACGTGACATCGTTGTCGGTGCTGCTGTCGCCCTCATTGTTGCCTCCAGGGGTAGAGATTGACCAGTAGGAGCCAACGATGAACTGGTAGGGGGTGGCCCCCAAGGTGACATGCTTGCTGGCGAACATCAGACATTTAGACCACAAAACGAAGAGCATCTTAGGCTTTCTGGCGACCCTCTACGACTCCCACACAATCTACTGCCACCGGGGCCGCATCCAGCAGACGGTGGAGTGCCACCTGGCCAGGAGGCGCCTCACATTCACGTGTAGGAAGCCCAGCTAAGAGGGCGAGGAGGCCAATGGAGACTTTAAGATTGAGGAAGGAGTCTAATACTAATCACTTACTACATTGGACGCGCCCAAGGCAAGAGGTGGAGGCCTTATCAAGTACATGATCAACAAACAGCAACAGCTATTCACGATTAGCCGACACCTATCAACGACATCACATTTAGAGTTCACCCAGACTGGTCACTCGCCCTCAGTGGTGCTCTTCTACGAATGTGCCGATCCGTTCGAAAGCTACTGACTGAATGAAGAATCTTTGGCTTGCCTAACGGCTAGCTATAAGCATGCTATCGATTTCCTCTAAACAGAAAGGGAATCCATCAAGGGCATCCCGATGCATACATGGGTAAGAGAACTGGCCACTAGAGGAAGGGGAGAAGCCTGGAGGGATCTGCAGGTATATTTTCTAGGAGATCATCATCATAGTTCTAACTGCCAAGGAAATGGGTCTCAGGGCGCTCGCTCAATGCCATAGGATGGTTCCTCCAAATAAAGATCTCAACTTATCTCGGCCCATAAAACACATTTCTAAGTCGGAGACCCCATCTCAGTAGAAAAAAACATGGAGAATCGAGTGGAGCCTTTGGCCCCCCAGTCGAAAATCTTCCCGTGACTTCCCTTGCAATACTAGTTTGATAAAAATGCCGAGATGCCCAATGTGGAGACTAACCTCTAGCTGATGAATAAGTCAAGGGGGAGAGGAGAAACTCGTGAATGGGGGTATATTAAATAGGGAGATTCAGAGAGATACGAGAGAAGAGATACTGAGGAGGATGGCAACTACAGAAGAGGATGGAGGGCTGGCTTCGGAGAGTGCAGAGGTGGCAGAGATGGCTTCAAAAGATAACACGAAGATGGAATATGCCTTGGTGGTAGACCACAAAGAGAAAGATCAGAAGAGTAAAAATACCTAGACGATAGAGATGGGGATTTCAACCTCTCAGAGCCAGTCCACAATAAACTTGGTAGAAGAACTATCAAGATGGAGGACTTGAGCACACATTCGATTGATGAACAGACCTATCAGCACTTCATAAAAATGGATAAGATGAAGTTAGAGTTGACCAATCACGGCAATTTGAAATTAAAGCATGAAATGCAAGTAAAACTCAATGTCATTTTTAAAATATTCGGGGTTTATTTTTATAGTAATCCTTCTAAATATAATAAATCAATCTATCATTTAGAATTAAAATTTTTATTCATTCAAATTCTTACATTAAACCTAGATTACCATATATAAACTGAATAAAAGAAGAACCAATTTTTTTCTGAGATAAATTATTATGAATACAATTAGGCAATTTATAATAAAATATTTGCTATAACAATTAGAAAAAATTGTGCTGCTAAATGTATATTTTAATTTATTAAATTCCTCTAAACTAGTTAATAACAAGTTTATAAAAGCAGTAAATAAATTCGAGTATTTGTCAATAAAACTTTCGAAACATTATCAATCATTGCATAAATATTTATTTTTAATTTTTAATATTCAAGATATATACTGAGTAAGCCATTATATTTATAAATAATAGAGATACAATATTCTACTCTTTATAATTAATTAATTGTTTTGATAATTATTGATGTAAGTTTCTGTTTTTATTCATAAAAAATCTAATAAAAAGTTGTCCTACTAGTCACCAGACTAATTAAGATAGGTTGCTGCACAGGTACAAGATCAAAGGTGGAAAAGACCCTGGTAAAAAGATTCCAAGATATACAGAGAGCAAAAATTGGAAGGCGTAAGGGAAAAGAATATGCCGTCAGAGAGACAATAAAAACACTGGAAGAAAATAAATGGGGAGTATAAATATTTCCATTTAATCCCAGGAAATCATATAAAGGAAGTGAAAATGGAAATAGGCCTAAAACAGGTAGAGGAGTTGCAATTCACTTACCAAATGCTTTAAAGCTAGATTATTTCACCACTAGTCATGGATGACAAAGGAATAATACTAAGTAAGATATATGTGGGAGTCACAAATCGGAAGTTAGAAAATGGCAGATTCTGGATAAACTAAGATGACATATAAAACAATCATCTCGATGAGTTGTCATAGCAGCGTGAGAAATTGTTAAATTGGCTGATTCTAAAAAAGAGATAGGCTCAAAAAAAGTAGAGATTTACGAAACAAGAAGATAGATCGGGAGCTTAGCAGTGCTCCAGTAACACATTGATCAACTCAATGACTTAGTAAAAGATACAATAGGAGCATTATACGAGATTAAAAAGTTTTTCAGTAAATGAATACCAACTTAGAATCAGAAACAATTGATTGCAGAGTGATGTCAATCATTATCGCAAACCACCTAGCCCATGAATTGAAAGTGGAACAAGTGTTTAAAATCTACTTAAAAGATTGGATTAATAGTCAGTGGTACTACAAAATGTTTAAACTTGAGGTGGGATTCATCAAAATAGAGATTGGGAATTCAGAACATTCTGTGAGAGAAGTAGAAGCAGATATGTACATTAAGAAGAAAAGATCATTACTATGGAAGTAAGCGGATGAAGAGATGGATACAGAGTTAATCAACAATAAACTCCGTGAAGATGGGTGGGAAGAGATAGTACAGAGGAATGAATGGTAGGCTAAACTGGAAATAAAATTTAACAAGGAGAGCAGCTTGGACAACTATACGACTTGGTATTGGAGTTAGAGGTCACCTTTTTAGCGAAGAAGCAGAGTTTCAAATATAGAGAGAAACTAATATACCTCAAACAAAAATAGCGTGGGAGCTACTGACAGTCACCAGAAGAATGTAGCCCAGGAGGAGCAAACAATTGAGGAAGGAAAGGTTGAGATCAAATATCAAAGAGAAGCAACATAGAATAACTTAGAGGAATGAGCAGGGAATCGCAAAGTAAGTTGTTGCATTAGACTCACAACTAAGATTTTTCAAACTATGTTTCTGATTTATATTCAATGCAATTTATCAACTTTCTTACAGTTAATTATTACTACTACAACTAAAATTGGTTCCTTAAAAGAATAGAGACAAAAATAACATAAAGTGTAAAAAGATAATAGATATATAAATCTTAATGCTTTAAGATTTATGTTGTCTATAGATATGAGTTTGTTCTAGTTGAATTTTCAATTACAATTATGAAGTAATAAAAATGAACTATAGCTATACTTTTGATATAAATATTAAATACTCTATTAATATAATCCCTATTTTACTAATAATATAAGCTATTTTAAGCATAATGGTTACAAAATAGCTCATATTTAATAATTTTTCTTTTTAATCTTTACATTCCTTCCAAAAAAGCATTTAAAATTATTTAATTATTGCTTTTAAAATAGGAATATAATGAACATTTTTTAGACTCACATATGATTTATAAGTGGACTTACTTTAAAATTGTTTTAAATCAATCAAATTAAAATGTAAAAAATGCAACTTATAATTGACGTTGAACTATAAAAATAATCTAACTATTCAATTCCTAACTTATTTATGTTTATTTTTGATGATTCACTTATATCAGCTATCTCTATTAAATATTAAAATTCTGCATTATTCTAAATAGAATTGAATCAGGAAATTGTGAAAATAAAATTAAAATTAAATAAATAATATAATTAGACCAATGGAAAAATGCGTAAACCCCAAATCCCCTCAATTTCAAAACCCCTGTTTTTTTGTTGCTATGTGTCATTTTTTTATTAGTAGTTGGTCAAAAAATTTAGGGGGCTGGTCAAAATTATATATGTACTTGTAAAAATTGATACATCTCAAATTTAGGGGTCTTTATAATTAGGGAAGTTGGGACATTTGCTAAATTAGCGATTTCAGAGATTTGCGTAGTTTAGGCCAAAATAGGGACTTTTTCATAAAAACCTCTCTCATTTACCGAAAAGGGGCTTGAAAGTAGGGTAACTCCATTAAAGTTTGGAAGTTTTGCCAAAATATCACATTCAGGCATAATTGCGATAATATGAAGGAAATGCAACTAAGTAGAATCGCGAAGGAAGTGGCCATTTTAAGAGTGCAAATGTGAAATAGAAGCAGTATTTAAGAATTGAGTGTTGTAAAGAGTGAATTAGGACATTTTTAAGTAAAATATAAATAGTGTTATTAATTATAATAATATGCGATGAATTTAAAACTGACATGACAGGGGAAATTGTAAAGGGAAACAGGTTTTATACACTACTTCAGCTATGAAACAAACATCATCACACAAAACCGAACCGAAGAGTGTGAATCCACTTCTTAATACTGAATGCCCACATCCCCTAGATGCCTTCTTTTCTTAAATTCTGAACGATTTCAGCAACCCTCTTCACCAATTGCTGCCTAAAAGTGTAAAGCCCATTTAAACTTACTTGTTCTGAATAGTGTCCATCTTCATCTCCTTCTTTGTAAAGGAGAATAACTGCTCAATTGGATTGAGCCAAGGCGAGTATTCGGCGTTGAAGAGCACATTCACTTTGAACTTTCCGGCTGTGGCTAACATCTCTGAATATTTATGAATGACTGCGTTGTCCATCAGCAGGACCACTTTCTTAGAGTGTAGTTCTTTGTCAGTTCTTACACTGCGTAAGGTATGGTAGATAAAGTTTTCAAAGAGAACTGAGTCAAAAGCTCCTTCTATCACTTGACTGGAGATAATTCTATCCTAGGAAATCGCAGCAATATAAGACATTGAGAATTGCTATCTCTTAGCTGAGCTATTCTTAATTGACAACTCTCTCACTTCATCCCATAGTGTCCCAGGTTCTGCTTCATCTCACTCTAGTATTCCTTAATGCTTTTCAAGTGAGGGTCTATAAATAGCTGGGGCCAAAGCTTTTAGTAAGAGCCCCTTTCACTCTGCAAGTTTCCCTGCTCTGACCCAGGGTTCGATGAGTCTTTTTGGAAGCTACTTGAGAGTTTTAATTTCCTAGGAGTGACCGCAAACCGACTTTCCAACTTGGTTTCGGCACCTAGGTCAATAGACTTCTTCCTCGAAGATTCCAGTTTTAGTTTTGATATTTTATCGAGAATAGGAGTTAAACCACTCTTCACTTTTGAAGCTGAATTGTCTTCAGACACCACTGATTTCACTGAACTATTTATGCGGAAACTCTGAAAAGTTTTAGTCAAGCTGAATTTCTAATTGGAGGTCTCAGGGACCTCTAATATCGGGGAGAGGTCCTTAGTAAATACAAGCCGAGTTTTCATTGAAGGGGTCTGAAGTTGCTTTTTTATGATTTCAGTTATGGATTTCCCTAAAAGTATTATGAATTAATAATTACCTTAGTATTTTCAATGGTTTTCTAACTATAATTACTGGTTTTCGATGACTACTTTGACCCCCTTTGAACTTTCGCTCCATGAATTTAGATTGGAGTGCTGACAAGATTCTTTGGCGTCTAGGATATTTTTTAAACCCCTATCCTACCTTAGGTCCTATAAAGCATTTCATTGCAAAATTGCTAATTGCTTACGAAATTGACTTAGCCACACCGAATTTTCCACTTTTAATATTTCCAACCTTTTAATTACAATATTTAGAAAACCATAAGTCAAATGAATTTGAAACCTTCTCTAATTATTCCCCAACATTTTCAATTTTTTCCAGGTGGAAGCTCTCTGAGAATTTTGAAGTTGAAGAATCAGAACTTTGATCCATTTTGTGGAGGCATTTTTCCATACAAAAGTTTGTCATCGCTAGCGAGGATCATGCTATCATTTTGCAACCTTTTTTATCGCTTCTGTAATTTTGCAGAATCTCGATGCATGTCTTTAATGTTGAAGCCTCCATTACTTTGAGGGCATCGAGTCCGATCGGAAGTTGCTCTCATCAACTGAAATAATAACTGCATCCTCATATAAGAACTGAGCCAACAACCTGCTAATCCAGAGCCTCTTCTTATTGAAGTTCGGGTCTCTATACTTTGTATTAGCAGCCTGAGTTTTCCCATATCTTAGATGGAACTTATCTCACAGAATCTTTTGAAGAGTGGTAACGCAAGGCACCTTAAGTAGCTTACACTCTGGCTTTGTTTGAGCCAGGTTTAATAAATAATTATGAAGCTTCTATCCTGTAACTTCGTAAATTCCGTTCTGTTCTAGGTAGGCCTGTATAGAATCAAGCAAGAGCTAGTTCCCACAAACCCCTTTTCTACCCACTTTCTTTTGTGATTCAGGATCAAGAATCTTATGCTTGACCTCGTACTTAAACTTTTCGATAGTCTTATATACAACATCCACATCCATCCTCAATTTCTTAGCCACTTGACGAGGCTTTAATTGTTTGTTATAGTATAGATTAATCACCTCTAATTTCTTACATGCGAGCTTAGCTTCTCTTTTCTTCAAAAAAGGATTGCTACTTAACTTCTAGGATTTGCCTTTTTTATTTAATTGTCTCGTTGAGAGCATCTATTAAATTTTGACTCCCTCTAAGAGCTCCTCGTTACTCATTAACTTTGCATCCTCCTTTAATATTATTGCTTGTGTCGCTTTCTTAATTATTCATAACTGGTTTATTCCTGATTCTGGCAAGACGAAAACTTTGAAGGTAAGCTTCAAGGAATTTGCAAAGCTCCTCATCATTTTATATGTAACAAACATCAACATTGCTAGCTAAATATTCTTGAATTTTTTCTTAAGGAAGTTTTATGATTACTCCACCTGTAAGCTTCTAGATTTGTACAGGGACTTCACCACTGTTTAGCAGTTATCCAGAATTGTATTTGATTTTTGTTGACTAAATAACGTTTGGGAATAATTTACCAAGCACGACAGGAGTCCATTTAACAATAGATTTCTCTTAAGCCCTAACTTTGCTTGGTTTAATTACAGATAAGGCATTAGAAATAAGAAAATCATCGCTTAATATCGACTGCTATGAGCAAGAAATTTCTGATTAAGATCCATTCTTAGACTCTTCGTTAGGGTGTGAGTTTATACCTGCTTTCTAGTTATCTGTTTTTTAGATCTTCATTTATTACTAGGTATAATTTTACAGATGAAGCTTGATCAAATTAATTATATTATAATATCATTAAGAATATAAATAGATATCTTTAGTATTTTAATTATAAATTAAAATGGAAGGAATGCAATAATCGATTGGTGACCAAGCAGTATTTTAATTACTACCAAATGATGTGGGACAGATTACATATGCATATAAAGAAGGTGACTCTCCTCTTGAAATAATAGGACTTTATTCTTTGTCATGCAAGTTCGTAGAAGGACAGGATTTATTAGAATGGAAAGGTACCATTTTTGAGTTTCTTGTTTCTCATGATGATAATGCAACTGAGCTTCTTCTCTGCTATTTTGATAAACTTATAGAAAGCCCAGATTTATGAAATGAGGACTTCTTCAAAATCTTGATGCGAGCACTTCACGCTATTTCATCAACAAACTTGATTAGCCGTTAAATGAAGTCTTCTAGTAAAGCGAGCTTGAACTTAACCAACTTGCAATTCTACCTTTTATAAATACTCTTGCAAGCAAATAGTTAAATAACACTTCATTTAAATGTATTAAAATTGTGAAAATCACTAATTAGAATATACAAACTACCAAGATCACTGATTTAAAATTCATACGCTTTGACCATAATGCTGATTACTTCAAAATTTATGAAAAATAAAATAATTTAGATGAATCATTTATTCAATTCATGATTCGTAAAGTAAAAAAACAGATGTTAAGCAAATGTAAAATTCGTCAATCATATAAAATGAACAGCTTAGAATAAGAAAAGGACTAGCAAGAGTAGCAAGAATAAGATACTAAAATCAAGATGAATGTCGAAATCAATTTAAATATTGAGGGTTAATATCACAATGAAGAAGGGAACGATATTCAAAACTTCTAGAATAATGATAATTTGAATGCCTATAAAATCAACTAAAAGGATCTTCTTAATCAATCTATCGAACAAGATTAATATGCTTCTAATTTAGTATCTTCAATCATGAATTAGAATCCTAATAACAATCAAAATCGAAAATTCAAACTAAATTTAGCATTGATTGATTCTGATGATAATGAAGTTGATTATTAGGATATTGGTTAAGTTCTGGACACCATGACGCAGGTCACTTACAAATAACCTAAACTTCTGAATAAAGATACCCATGCAATTTAAGTTTATTTAGAGGATTAACTCCTCGATTATCAAACTCTAATCAATAAATTAAGAGTGAATCCGCTCACTTATAAATAACAAGCAGATTCCTGTTAATAACTTTTAAAAATGTTCTAGGAAAAGCCGAACGAATTCATAAAACAAAAATATTGGCTTGCCACCGCTACAATCAAAAACACTAACATGGCTGTAAACAATGTGTTCAATATAGATTTGGTCGATTAGGAAAGAATAGAAAAGTAAAAAAAATATAGGACTGCTTCTAAAAAGCGATCATTATCTGAAAGAAACAAAAAGCAGTCAATAACTTACGAAGAGAAGATTATTTAATAAAATAAGGGTCTTGTTTCAGATGAAATTTATTTCTAAAAAAGAGAATCGGGTGCAGCTATTGAAATAGATCCCGATAGCTATAAACTAACGAGCAAGGATTCAATTACAAAAGCTTCAAAGCTTAAAGCTTAAACTAAAAATTATGATCGTCTTGAAATAAAAGCTTAAAAGAAATTATCCTTGAATTACAAAGCAAATATATTAGCTGATAAGGATTATGATAGTACATTACACTAATTTGAAATACGTGATTTTCCTACTCCGTAATTCTCTGAATCTGAGACATTACATTTAATGGGGCACTCTCGATTACGCTATCAACTTCAATAAATATATTAATGAACATCGTGATGTAGATAAGAAGGAAATGTTCACTGGATCACCATTCTTCGACTGTAACTAACATCGCCTTATGCATACCTCTTTTAGGCATTAAATATCTAAATAGAGTAAAATGACCAAATTTTCTAGCATAGAAATTATCATTAGGCTTTCAATTCAGATTACGTTTTCAAGCCTTAGATACATAAGAACCCTAGAATTATTCATACCCCAATGAACTTCTTGGACTGTTAAATATACTCTGTAATGGACCGGTTTATAATGATTTAAGAGCGGCTTTCATGCTCTTAGCCGCATTTTATTCTTCAAAGCCTGAAGATATAACCAGTGAGTGTTTTTTAAACCCACTGGTTTTTCCACTATGCTAAGTACTTCAATCCTTAGTCTTCAATTTCAAACTTCAACCGTTTAAAGTAATTAGGATATTGGAAAAATATACAGAAGAATAGAATTTGGAGATGTTTCCTTCTATCTATAAACTTCATTACTGCAATAGGGATAATTTTTGTGATTACGTATTCGGAGAGAATTCAATCATTGTGGAGCTCATTTACTTTTACAGTGATAATCCTATCCCTAGATCACAATTCGCCGTTGTAAGAGAAAATGAAGATTATTATCTAGTGGCCATGTCGATGAGGAGAGGAATTATACAGATACCCTAAAGACTTGAAGTAGTTAAAGGTAAAGAAGAGCAAATAATTGAAAACCGGATTGATGAGTTATTTGCAAGTGAAGAATTTGATATAGGCCTCAGCAAGCCGTATATGATAAGGTTCTACTCAGTGTAACTCTAGGATTAAGAGCCTCCTTAAACTATCTATTAAATTCCTGCGGATTACTAGTATAGACTAAGAGACTTTTATGTCAAATTCTTTAATTGGTAAATATACAAAGCCTTAACTTTTTATAGTTATAACTTTCAAGAGTTAGATTATTGTGTAGCAGATATCAGAAGAGGAGAAAAGTATATGATGATACTTATTGACACTATGGCAACCCCAAAGTTAGACAGTTATTCATATTATGAGGATACTCAATATAAATACAACTAAATTAAGCCCGAAAATAGAGATAATGTACAAAGTTTCAGGAATTTTGCCAAAAAACTCAATGGGTTATAGCTAAGTAAGTATTTGTGTTTAACTTCCTATAGAAACTTAATGGGAAAAAGTGCAAAAATATATTGATTACTATTCTCAAGATTATAGTTTAGCATACTGTCTGGACTCAATGATATAATCAGTTCAAATTATGAAAGAATTCAATAAAACATTTGAAGGGAAGAAAACCTACGAGTCTAAGTCTATAGAATCTCTACTTATACAGATATAAAAAACTCTCCGTTAAACCCTTCTTAAAATTGTCCCTTAAGTATTCGAGTCTATATAATCACTGTAAGTTATTGAATTTCCTAACTTTGTGTATAGAAAAGAAAAATTAAATAAGATAGAAGACAATGCATTGAAAGAGGATATTCAACTGAATTATGAAATACCATTTGACTTACGATACAATATCCTCAATGTTTTACTTTGTTCTGAAGAGAGATCATTCAATTCTGCAACATATAATTTGCTAGAATATTCCAGAACTAAAGACAGTTTTACTGAAGATATAATTGATGATGTTGACAAGAGGAAATAATAGTTTGAACAAAATACAAAAACTGAAAGTTTCCATCAAAGTTCAAAGTTATAAGATCCTTACCATAATTACAAGTACTTGCGCCTGTTTGAGAAATTAACTAAATTGACGCCTTTGGACAATAGTGCACTCAAAACCTTAAATTCTAATCGACCTTATGATGACTACTGTGTAGTAAAATTAGAGACTTTTCCTGTAAGCTCTCAGGAACTGAAAAAATGTTACAGCGGCAGCGTGCATAAGTTCATCATCTCTAATATGGACTAGCTTTGTTTAACAGTTCAATAATAATACTAATGGAATACTCACAAGCAACTAAAGTAGGAAAACAGCCTGAGCGAATATAATATATTGTGGCAAAGATAGAGATAGCTTTCACTCACATATGCGCATAATGATAATGACTTACTCACTCCATAAAGGAATCGGGTTGATGGTAGCTACACTTTGTAAAATCAATAAAGCTTTTCAGATTCTCAAAGAAAAAGAGATACAAAGCTAAGTTTAAAGCAGCCAAACTAAAGCCAACTTGCAAGCAAATAAACTCTCCAGAACTTGTCATAGATAAAAAGTGGACAGGGCTCCTCTTCCTCCTCTCTAAAGAAACACAGTGGTGGAGGGATTATGAGTCAGACACCAAATTACAACATTTCTCTATAACAACAATTTAACACTGGTACTCCTTAAATCAATCAATTCTAATCAAACAGTCTTTAACTCACTCCAACTTAGATATAATAGAATAAATTATAAGTTGAACCTTTCAGCAAACTCAAGAGTTAGACGCTAAATAATAAAAAGAGCAAAGCAAAGAAGAAGGTGCAAAAGAATAGTTAACAGAATGATTCTGTGACTAATAATTCAAAAGAGATTAAATTAGTTTAATAGATGTTAGGCACCAACACTAAACAAAAAGACCAGCTCATTGATCAAAATGATCCTTCAAATAGAATCAACGATTAACATCAGCAAATTGAAGGAGGTGGTTTTGCACTTGACACAAGAGATCAGAAGCAGCACTAAGAGGACTCAGGCAATCAATAAGCGATTCATAATGATGATGAAGAAGTAGGAGAAGATTATGACGAAGATTAAAGTGAAGATGAGTATGAACCAAATAGATTTAATCAACAAAGAACTTAGAATTTCTAAGAGAGCGATGCAAGCATACCCAGGGACCACTGAGATTTTGAGAAAGACAGCTTATTTCACTACATAACCTCCAATCTTTCCTAGTAATGGAATTTATAAACAACCTATACATAATCAAGTGAAAGCATCCGTAGGTCACCAAAACCAAAAATAGAACTCTTACTTTAAAAACCTTGATGGAAGTCGAATGTTCCATAATAAACAAGATAATTAATAATTCAATGACTTTGATTTCTAAGCAGGAAATAATCTAAACCTTAATGATATCAATTCTGAAACTGATGAAGTCAACAACAAGAATTAGACGTTGATACTTTCAACTGAAGCAACCTAGTCTCACAAAGGGACACCCAAGATGCCTTAGTCTCAAAACAAAGCTTCATAATAAAATATGAATCAACCTAAGAAAAATTCTACTAACTCCAACCAAGCTAATATCCTACCATTACTTTGAAAGGCGTTTAAAAGCTTTATGAAGATAATTTCCACAAGTTATTTCCCAAGTTTAAGTATATTTGTAGCAAGAATGATTATTTAGTTTTTATAAAAAGTTTTAAATCAACTCACTGCACTCTCCTCCCTAATTTTCTCTTATATTAATTCTCTCCTCTCTATTTAATTTTCACTAGTTTTATCCCAGTTTTAAAAATCCTGGTTTTATTAAGATATTATTAAATTTATTGGATTATTGCCCTATAAATTGCCAGTTTTAAGTGCCTACTATAAATTTAATTTAAGTTTGTAACAAACTTCTCTACCTAAATAATTTAAAAACTATAAGCCCAGCTCTCTTCTAACCCAATTTTCTTCATCTGCCCTTGTTTACCCTACCAACTCAAGATTTCTCTAAGTTCTGGTTTCTAACCTTAAGCCCTTCTAATCGGCTTGAGGACAAATTTTACGTTTTCAAAGGCCAAACTAGACTTTTAGTCTTTTTAAGTACCTTAACAACTTGATGTACTAAAATGAAAATTTTGGCAGCATTTCAGGTTTTACTGGTTGTTTAGATAATTTCAAGAAAATTCAGCTATCAGCTTATATTACCTACCTATATCCCTAATTGACCTAAAAGTTGGCTTTAGCCCAGAAGTTGTAGTTCAAAAGTAAAAAATCAAAAACAGTTCAAAGATTGCTAGGCTTACTAAGATCTTAAAGCTAACAGCTATTTAATTAAAATCAAGTTTTAAGTTTAAAAGTCAAGTGATGTTTGTTACAGTAACTAAAAATTCATGGTTTTTAAAAGGGTAAAAGTTCAAAAAGCTTAAAAGCTTTGTAAAATTATTCAGAAATCTTTTTCAGCTGAAAGAACTTAGCTGGGGTTAAAGTTAAAATTTAAGCTTGGGTAATAGTGGCTACTATTAAATTTTCTAGTTTTAAACATTCAGGGTTTAATTTAATCAAAAAAGAATTATCAAAAGAACAAGTTAAAATTTCTCTAAGTGAAGTAAGAACCCAAAGTAACAGTAAGGACTAAAGTAACAGTAAGAACCAAAGTATCAACAACAAATCATTTAGAACTCCAAGAACCCTTTAGGAGATTTTTTACTTTTTAAAATTTTAATAGTTTGCCTGGCCAGGCTTTGATGTTTTAAGTAAAAAAAACTAACAAAGTAACAGTGATTTCAAAGTAGTAATTTAGAAACAATAATTTTTTAGCAGAACCCAAATAACAAAGTAACAGAACCCAAGAAACATTAACAAAGAACAAGTAACATTAAGAACAGAACCCTTTAGATTTTTAAAAAGATTTAAAAACTCGTACTTACTTTAATTTTATTTTGATTTTAAACTTACTGCGGTAAAAGAAGGCCTTCCTTGATTTAGTAACTGAAAATTTTGTTGATTTTGATAATTTGAACTGCTGGCTTTTGATTTTTAGATTTTTAATTATTTAAAGAGCTAGGTCAAATCATTACGAGGAAACAAATGATCTGATTAGGGTACTTAATTAATTAAGAGCGGCAGTGACATGACTTAGAAGCTACATTTGCTCTAGTACAATCGCAGTGTTGCAATCACTGGATGTTTTCAACTTCGCGTTTCGCTAATCAATGTCTGGCATGATAATTAATTAAAGAAAAAAATCTGAATCGTATCAAATAAACAAACGATCAGTTTTCAAAGGATTTTATACTTGCACAGTGAAATGACTCTCAGGCTACAATCCTCCGCAGATTTTTCGCCAATCGATGGCGGGCAAGGACGATAAATCGTAAATTAATTATAAAATGAATCGAATTTAACCTCGTTTCGAGGACGACGAATTTGAATATTCAAACGGGTGGCCCAAAGGGTCCTGGGAGATTTTAAAAAAATTAAATATTAATCTTCAAGGTTCCCCTTAATCAACTTCAACAAGTTACCCTTGGCTTAACTAAAACTACTTGCAACTTAAGCTAACCTTAAGAAAAGAAGTTACTCTTAGTAACTTAATTAAAATTTTACTCCCTTGTTTAACTTACAGTTAAGTAAAGTTTTTATTTGGCCTAGGTACTCACCCTGACTGTAGAGAAGCCTAAAAAAGCTTCAAGCGTAAATCGGCTCAGGCAGTATCTCAAACAGCAGTTTCTTGGTTTTTAAGTTTTCTTAAGTAAAGCCAGTAGTTTGGCACTCTACTAATAAAAATTAACCAGTCTAAAAAATTTAGGCTGAAACTTAAACTTCTCTAACCAAAAACTTTTTACTTTTGAACTTTTTATAGGACTTTTAAAGAGAAAGCAGAGAACAGTAAATAGTAGTACTGCCCTGTTACTTTACTTCACCAGTTAACTACTGGTAAGGTAAGTAAGGTAGGCTTTATTTCTATTATTTCTCTCTCTTTTTATAAAAATTTGAGAGACTAGTAGCAGCACAGCAAATAAATTTACTTTTAACTGCGAAAATCTCAGCAGCTCTTTCTTAGAGTTTATCTCTAGGACGGGGTTGTACTCTAGTTCAAAGGAATTGTTTGATTATTGGTTTGAGTTAAGAGTTAAGTTAGGGAATCTGTATTACTGCCTATTACATAATCCTATATCTTTCTCTTAATCAGTATTTTAACTAAAATTACAGAGCCTCAGACTTATAAAACTGAGAGTGATGTTTGTTACACTTATATAAATCTTGAAACAATATACAATTAAACTGTCCCATCTTTCTACGATTAATTAAAGCCCTAATATTATTATCTTTAACAAAGAATTCTGCTAGTCAAATTATAATAATAAATCAAATGGAATTTGAAAACAGCAAACTCATTCTACATACCTGGCTTTGATGTCTCCTATGAAAGAGGACAAACTGAACGAGGATATCGCTGGTATCGACTTCACTAAGGAGCCTGAGTGCTAACCCCTCAACTAACTTAAGGATGCAGCTTTCCATAAGATGGTATCCCAAAACTCCTTTTAAATCAAAAGGACCTTGAGATATTTCTCACTTGGCTATCTCTACTACTATCTTTTGAAAGGGCATCACACTGGAGAGAGCGACGAAGGTTCCTATGACGACGAAGACCATTACGACGACGAGGACGATGACGATGAAGATGATGACCAGAAGGAAACTTAAGTGCAAGCGGAGGGAGACTTCTCCGACTACCAAATCCCTGCCAATGAAACTATCGAGAAGGCGATCCAGATTTTCCCTGACGGAGATGTATTGTTTATTCCCCTTGGCATCAAGTCAAACTTCCAGTGTATGGTGAACCAAGATGAACTTGCAGAGCACCTCCAAGCCTTAAATGTCGCAGATTACAAGCCTTTCCATTTTAAGGGACAGTTCTAGTTGACTATTGGGTTCCAGGAGAGCTTCAAGATCAAGAGAATCACCACTTAAACTTCTTAAGGGCCCAAGAAAACTCTCACTCTTGATGCCTTCACTTATCCTACGATGGAATGGCTAATGCAAGAGCAAGAAGCTAAATTGATCGTTGAGGATGAAGAAGATCTCACTACCGACTTCTTGAAGTCCAAGATGTGGATGCTTGACGAAGAGGGTGTCGTCTGTTCAACTCAGGAAGAGGAGAAGAAGGAGGAGGAGAAGAAGGAAGATGATGACAAGGAGCAGAAGGTCTCCTCTATTGAAATTATGGTTATATCAAAGTGAGATGCTAATAAAAGATGCTCGCTTATATTTGATAAATTTGTTTGATAGTTTAACTTTTAACTTTTCTTTGTGTCTTTATTAAAACCTATTTAATCCTTTGACAACTTGTCTTCTCATCTCGCCTTTATCAGGAAATATCTTTTAATCCGCAGAGAATATTTAGAGTCGAAGTGAGGCCTAATACAATGATCAGAATTATACTCATAAAAGATATTAAACTTCTAAAATAATTCACCTTCTACCAATCGATAACCGATTTAATAGATGATGTTTGTTACAGACACATTAAAGTACTAATCAAACAAACAGATGTCCTTTAAAATGGACACCGATTCCG
>ARYC01018133.1:0-13673 GCA_000711775.1 Oxytricha trifallax
TCATGCTATCATTTTGCAACCTTTTTTATCGCTTCTGTAATTTTGCAGAATCTCGATGCATATCTTTAATGTTGAAGCTCCATTACTTTGAGGGCGTCGAGTCCGATCGGAAGTTGCTCTCATCAATAGAAATGATAACTGCATCCTCATATAAGAACTGAGCCAACAACCTGCTAATCCATAGCCTCTTCTCATTGAAATCCGGGTCTCTTTACTTTGTATTATCAGCCTGAGTTTTCCCATATCTTTGATGGAACTTATCTCACAGAATCTTTTGAAGAGTGGTAACGGAAGGCAAGGCACCTTAAGTAGCTTACACTCTGGCTTTGTTTGAGCCAGGTTTAATAAATAATTATGAAGCTTCTATCCTGTAACTTCGTAAATTCCGTTCTGTTCTAGGTAGGCCTGTATAGAATCAAGCAAGAGCTAGTTCCCACAAACCCCTTTTCTACCCACTTTCTTTTGTGATTCAGGATCAAGAATCTTATGCTTGACCTCGTACTTAAACTTTGCGAAAGTCTTATATACAACATCCACATCCATCTCAATTTCTTAGCCACTTGACGAGGCTTCAATTGCTCATTATAGTATAGATTAATAACCTCTAATTTCTTACATGCGAGCTTAACTTCTCTTTTCTTCAAAAAAGGATTGCTACTTAACTTCTAGAATTTGCCTTTTTATTTAATTGTCTCGTTGAGAGCATCTATTAAATTTTGACTCCCTCTAAGAGCTCCTCGTTACTAATTAACTTTGCATCCTCCTGTAATATTTTTGCTTGTGTCGCTTTCTTAATTATTCATAACTGGTTTATTCCTGATTCTGGCAAGTCGAAAACTTTGAAGGTAAGCTTCAAGGAATTTGCAAAGCTCATCATCATTTTATATGTAACAAACATCAACATTGCTAGCTAAATATTCTTGAATTATTTCTTAAGGAAGTTTTATGATTGCTCCACATGTAAGCTTCTAGATTTGTACAGGGACTTCACCACTGTTTAACAGTTATCCAGAATTGTATGTGAACTTTGTTGACTAAATAACGTTTGGGAATAATTTACCAAGCACGACAGGAGTCCATTTAACAATAGATTTCTCTTAAGCCCTAACTTTGCTTGGTTTAATTACAGATAAGGCATTAGAAATAAGAAAATCATCGCTTAATATCGACTGCTATGAGCAAGAAATTTCTGATTAAGATCCATTCTTAGACTCTTCGTTAGGGTGTGAGTTTATACCTGCATTCTAGTTATCTGTTTTTTAGATCTTCATTTATTACTAGGTATAATTTACAGATGAAGCTTGATCAAATTAATTATATTATAATATCATTAAGAATATAAATAGATATCTTTAGTATTTTAATTATAAATTAAAATGGAAGGAATGCAATAATCGATTGGTGACCAAGCAGTATTTTAATTACTACCAAATGATGTGGGACAGATTACATATGCATATAAAGAAGGTGACTCTCCTCTTGAAATAATAGGACTTTATTCTTTGTCATGCAAGTTCGTAGAAGGACAGGATTTATTAGAATGGAAGGTACCATTTTTGAGTTTCTTGTTTCTCATGATGATAATGCAACTGAGCTTCTTCTCTGCTATTTTGATAAACTTATAGAAAGCCCAGATTTATGAAATGAGGACTTCTTCAAAATCTTGATGCGAGCACTTCACGCTATTTTCATCAACAAACTTGATTAGCCGCTAAATGAAGTCTTATAGTAAAGCGAGCTTGAACTTAACCAACTTGCAATTCTCCTTTTAAAAATACTCTTGCAAACAAAAAGTTAAATAACACTTCATTTAAAAGTATTAAAATTGTGAAAATCTATTAGAATATACAAACTACCAAGATCACTGATTTAAAATACATACGCTTTGACCATAATGCTGATTACTTCAAAACTTATGAAAAAGAAAATAATTTAGATGAAAAATTTATTCAATTCATGACTCGTAAAGTAAAAAAACAGATGTTAAGCAAATGTAAAATTCGTCAATCATATCAAATGAACAGCTTAGAATAAGAAAAGGGCTAGCAAGAGTAGCAAGAATAAGATACTAAAATCAAGATGAATGTCGAAATCAATTTAAATATTGAGGATTAATATCACAATGAAGAAGGGAATGATTTTCAAAACTTCTAGAATAATGATAATTTAAATGCCAATAAAACCAACTAAAAGGATCTTCTTAATCAATCTATCGAACAAGATTAATATGCTTCTAATTTAGTATCTTCAATAACGAATTAGAATCCTAATAACAATCAAAATCGAAAATTCAAACTAAATTTAGCATTGATTGATTCTGATGATAATGAAGTTGATTATTAGGATATTAGTTAAGTTCTGGACACCATGACGCAGGTCACTTACAAATAACCTAAACTTCTGAATAAAGATACCCATGCAATTTAAGTTTATTTAGAGGATTAACTCCTCGATTATCAACTCTAATCAATAAATTAAGAGTGAATCCGCTCACTTATAAATAACAAGCAGATTCCTGTTAATAACTTTTAAAAATGTTCTAGGAAAAGCTGAACGAATTCATAAAACAAAATATTGGCTTGCCACCGCTACAATCAAAAACACTAACATGCCTGTAAACAATGTGTTCAAAATAGAAATGGTCGATTAGGAAAGAATAGAAAAGTAAAAAAAATATAAGACTGCTTATAAAAAGCGATCACTATCAGAAAGAAACAAAAAGCAGTCAAAAACTTACGAAGAGAAGATTATTAAATAAATAAGGGTCTTGTTTCAGATGAAATTTATTTCAAAAAAAGAGAATCGGGTGCAGCTATTGAAAAAGATCCCGATAGCTATAAACTAACGAGCAAGGATTCAATTACAAAAGCTTCAAAGCTTAAAGCTTAAACTAAAAATTATGATCGTCTTGAAATAAAAGCTTAAAAGAAATTATCCTTGAATTACAAAGCAAATATATTAGCTGATAAGATATGATAGTACATTACACCAATTTGAAATACGTGATTTTCCTACTCCGTAATTCTCTGAATCTGAGACATTACATTTAATAGGCACTCTCGATTACGCTATCAACTTCAATAAATATATTAATGAACATCGTGATGTAGATAAGAAAGAAATGTTCACCGGATCACCATTCTTCGACTGTAACTAACATCGCCTTATGCATACCTCTTTTAGGCATTAAATATCTAAATAGAGTAAAATGACCAAATTTTCTAGCATAGAAATTATCATTAGGCTTTCAATTCAGATTACGTTTTCAAGCCTTAGATACATAAGAACCCCTAGAATTATTCATACCCCAATGAACTTCTTGGACTATTAAATATACTCTGTAATGGACCGGTTTATAATGATTTAAGAGCGACTTTCATGCTCTTAGCCGCATTTTATTCTTCAAAGCCTGAAGATATAACAAGTGAGTGTTTTTTAAACCCACTGGTTTTTCCACTATGCTAAGTACTTCAATCCTTAGTCTTCAATTTCAAACTCAACCGTTTAAAGTAATTAGGATATTGGAAAAATATACAGAAGAATAGAATTTGGAGATGTTTCCTTCTATCTATAAACTTCATTACTGCAATAGGGATAATTTTTGTGATTACGTATTCGGAGAGAATTCAATAATTGTGGAGCTCATTTACTTTTACAGTGATAATCCTATCCCTAGATCACAATTCGCCGTTGTAAGAGAAAATTAAGATTATTATCTAGTGGCCATGTCGATGAGGAGAGGAATTATACAGATACCCTAAAGACTTGAAGTAGTTAAAGGTAAAGAAGAGCAAATAATTGAAAACCGGATTGATGAGTTATTTGCAAGTGAAGAATTCGATATAGGCCTCAGCAAGCCGTATATGATAAGGTTCTACTCAGTGTAACTCTAGGATTAAGAGCCTCCTTAAACTATCTATTAAATTCCTGCGGATTACTAGTATAGACTAAGAGACTTTTATGTCAATTCTTTAGTTGGTAAATATACAAAGCCTTAACTTTTTATAGTTATAACTTTCAAGAGTTAGATTATTGTGTAGCAGATATCAGAAGAGGAGAAAAGTATATGATGATACTTATTGACACTATGGCAACCCCAAAGTTAGACAGTTATTCATATTATGAGGATACTCAATATAATACAACTAAATTAAGCCCGAAAATAGAGATAATGTACAAAGTTTCAGGAATTTTGCCAAAAAACTCAATGGGTAATAGCTAAGTAAGTATTTGTGTTTAACTTCCTATAGAACTTAATGGGAAAAAGTGCAAAAATATATTGATTACTATTCTCAAGATTATAGTTTAGCATACTGTCTGGACTCAATGATATAATCAGTTCAAATTATGAAAGAATTCAATAAAACATTTGAAGGGAAGAAAACCTACGAGTCTAAGTCTATAGAATCTCTACTTATACAGATATAAAAAACTCTCCGTTAAACCCTTCTTAAAATTGTCCCTTAAGTATTCGAGTCTATATAATCACTGTAAGTTATTGAATTTCCTAACTTTGTGTATAGAAAAGAAAAATTAAATAAGATAGAAGACAATGCATTGAAAGAGGATATTCAACTGAATTATGAAATACCATTTGACTTACGATACAATATCCTCAATGTTTTACTTTGTTCTGAAGAGAGATCATTCAATTCTGCAACATATAATTTGCTAGAATATTCCAGAACTAAAGACAGTTTTACTGAAGATATAATTGATGATGTTGACAAGAGGAAATAATAGTTTGAACAAAATAAAAAAACTGAAAGTTTCCATCAAAGTTCAAAGTTATAAGATCCTTACCATAATTACAAGTACTTGCGCCTGTTTGAGAAATTAACTAAATTGACGCCTTTGGACAATAGTGCACTCAAAACCTTAAATTATCGACCTTATGATGACTACTGTGTAGTAAAATTAGAGACTTTTCCTGTAAGCTCTCAGGAACTGAAAAAATGTTACAGCGGCAGCGTGCATAAGTTCAGCATCTCTAATATGGACCAGCTTTGTTTAACAGTTCAATAATAATACTAATGGAATACTCACAAGCAACTAAAGTAGGAAAACAGCCTGAGCGAATATAATATATTGGGGAAAAGATAGAGATAGCTTTCACTCACATATGCGCATAATGATAATGACCTACTCACTCCATAAAGGAATCGGGTTGATGGTAGCTACACTTAGTAAAATCAATAAAGCTTTTCAGATTCTCAAAGAAAAAGAGATACAAAGATAAGTTTAAAGCAGCCAAACTAAAGCCAACTTGCAAGCAAATAAACTCTCCAGAACTTGTCATAGATAAAAAGTGGACAGGACTCCTCTTCCTCCTCTCTAAAGAAACATAGTGGTGGAGGGATTATGAGTCAGACACCGAAATACAACATTTCTCCATAACAACAATTTAACACGGGTACTCCTTAAATCAATCAATTCTAATCAAACAGTCTTTAACTCACTCCAACCTAGATATAATAGAATAAATTATAAGTTGAACCTTTCAGCAAACTCAAGAGTTAGACGCTAAATAAAAAAAAGAGCAAAGCAAAGAAGAAGGTGCAAAAGAATAGTTAACAGAATGATCCTGTGACTAATAATTCAAAAGAGATTAAATTAGTTTAATAGATGTTAGGCACCAACACTAAACAAAAAGACCAGCTCATTGATCAAAATGATCCTTCAAATAGAATCAACGATTAACATCAGCAAATTGAAGGAGGTGGTTTTGCACTTGACACAAGAAATCAGAAGCAGCACTAAGAGGACTCAGGCAATCAATAAGCGATTCATAATGATGATGAAGAAGTAGGAGAAGATTATGACGAAGATTAAAGTGAAGCGAGTATGAACAAAATAGATTTAATCAACAAAGAACTTAGAATTTCTAAGAGAGCGATGCAAGCATACCCAGGGACCACTGAGATTTTGAGAAAGACAGCTATTTCACTACATAACCTCCAATCTTTCCTAGTTGGAATTTATAAACAACCTATACATAATCAAGTGAAAGCATCCGTAGGTCACCAAAACCAAAAATAGAACTCTTACTTTAAAAACCTTGATGGAAGTCGAATGTTCCATAATAAAAAAGATAATTAATAATTCAATGACTTTGATTACTAAGCAGGAAATAATCTAAACCTTAATGATATCAATTCTAAAACTGATGAAGTCAACAACAAGAATTAGACGTTGATACTTTCAACTGAAGCAACCTAGTCTCACAAAGGGACACCCAAGATGCCTTAGTCTCAAAACAAAGCTTCATAATAAAATATGAATCAACCTAAGAAAAATTCTACTAACTCCAACCAAGCTAATATCCTACCATTCCTTTGAAAGGCGTTTAAAAGCTTAATGAAGATAATTTCCACAAGTTATTTCCCAAGTTTAAGTATATTTGTAGCAAGAATGATTATTTAGTTTTTATAACAAGTTTAAATCAACTCACTACACTCTCCTCCCTAATTTTCTCTTATATTAATACTCTCCTCTCTATATAATTTTCACCAATTTCATCCCAGTTTTAAAAATCCTGGTTTTATTAAGATATTATTAAATTTATTGGATTATTGCCCTATAAATTGCCAGTTTTAAGTACCTACTATAAATTTAATTTAAGTTTGTAACAAACTTCTCAACCTAAATAATTTAAAAACTATAAGCCCAGCTCTCTTCTACCACAATTTTCTTCAACCACCCTATTTTACCCTACCAACTCAAGATTTCTCTAAGTTCTGGTTTCTAACCTTAAGCCCTACTAATCGGCTTGAGGACAAATTTTACGTTTTCAAAGGCAAAACTAGACTTTTAGTCTTTTTAAGTACCTTAACACTTGATGTACTAAAATGAAAATTTTGGCAGCATTTCAGGTTTCACTGGTTTGTAAAAATTTCAAAGAAAATTCAGCTATCAGCTTATATTACCTACCTATACCCCTAATTGACCTAAAGTTGGCTCTAGCCCAGTAATTGTAGTTAAAAAGTAAAAAATCAAAAACAGTTCAAAGATTGCTAGGTTTACTAAATTTTCAAAACTAACAGCTATTTAATTAAAATCAAGTTTTTAAGTTTAAAAGTCATAGTGATGTTTGTTACAGTAACTAAAAAATCATGGTTTTTAAAAGGATAAAGGTTCAAAAAAGCTTAAAAGCTTTGTAAAATCACTTAAAAAATCTATTTTCAGCTGAAAGAACTTAGCTGGGGTTAAAGCTAAAAATTTAAGCTTGGGTAATAGTGGCCACTATTAAATTTTCTAGTTTAAACATTCAGGGTTTAATTTAATCAAAAAAGAATTATCAAAAGAACAAGTTAAAATTTCTCTAAGTGAAGTAAGAACCCAAAGTAACAGTAAGGACTAAAGTAACAGTAAGAACCAAAGTATCAACAACAAATCATTTAGAACTCCAAGAACCCTTTAGGAGATTTTTTACTTTTTAAAATTTTAATAGTTTGCCTGGCCAGGCTTTGATGTTTTAAGTAAAAAAAACTAACAAAGTAACAGTGATTTCAAAGTAGTAATTTAGAAACAATAATTTTTTAGCAGAACCCAAATAACAAAGTAACAGAACCCAAGAAACATTAACAAAGAACCAAGTAACATTAAGAACAGAACCCTTTAGATTTTTAAAAAGATTTAAAAACTCGTACTTACTTTAATTTTATTTTGATTTTAAACTTACTGCGGTAAAAGAAGGCCTTCCTTGATTTAGTAACTGAAAATTTTGTTGATTTTGATAATTTGAACTGCTGGCTTTTGATTTTTAGATTTTTAATTATTTAAAGAGCTAGGTCAAATCATTACGAGGAAACAAATGATCTGATTAGGGTACTTAATTAATTAAGAGCGGCAGTGACATGACTTAGAAGCTACATTTGCTCTAGTACAATCGCAGTGTTGCAATCACTGGATGTTTTCAACCTCGCGTTTCGCTAATCAATGTCTGGCATGGTAATTAATTAAAGGAAATCTGAATCGTATCAAATAAACAAACGATCAGTTTTAAAGAAGATTTTAACTTGCACAGTGACATGACTCTCAGGCTACATTCCTCCGCAGACTTTTCGTCAATCGATGTCGGGCAAGGACGATAAATCGTAAATTAATTATAAAATGAATCGAATTTAACCTCGTTTCGAGGACGAAGAATTTGAATATTCAAACGGGTGGCCCAAAGGTCCTGAGAGATTTTAAAAAAATTAAATATTAATCTTCAAGTTCCCCTTAATCAACTTCAACAAGTTACCCTTGGCTAAACTAAAACTACTTGCTACTTAAGCTAACTTTAAGAAAAGGAGTTACTCTTAGTAACTTAATTAAAATTTTACTCCCTTGTTAACTTACAGTTAAGTAAAGTTTTTATTTGGCCTAGGTACTCACCCTGACTGTCGAGAAGCCTTAAAAAGCTTCAAGCGTAAATCGGCTCAGGCAGTATCCCAAACAGCAGTTTCTAGGTTTTTAAGTTTTCTTAAGTAAAGCCAGTAGTTTGGCACTCTACAAATAAAAATTAACCAGTCTTAAAAATTTAGGCTGAAACTTAAACTTCTCTAACCAAAAACTTTTTACTTTTGAACTTTTTATAGGTAACTTTTAAAGAGAAAGCAGAGAACAGTAAATAGTAGTACTGCCCTGTTACTTTACTTCACCAGTTAACTACTGGTAAGGTAAGTAAGGTAGGCTTTATTTCTATTATTTCTCTCTCTTTTTATAAAAATTTGAGAGACTAGTAGCAGCACAGCAAATAAATTTACTTTTAACTGCGAAAATCTCAGCAGCTCTTTCTTAGAGTTTATCTCTAGGACGGGGTTGTACTCTAGTTCAAAGGAATTGTTTGATTATTGGTTTGAGTTAAGAGTTAAGTTAGGGAATCTGTATTACTGCTATAATAATCCTATATCTCTTCTCTAATCAGTATTTTAACTAAAATTACAGAGCCTCAGACTTATAAAACTGAGAGTGATGTTTGTTACACTTATATAAATCTTGAAACAATATACAATTAAACTGCCCGATCTTTCTACGATTAATTAAAGCCCTAATATTATTATCTTTAACAAAGAATTCTGCTAGTCAAATTTTAATAATAAATCAAATGGAATTTGAAAACAGCAAACTCATTTCTACATACCTGGCTTTGATGTCTCCTATGAAAGAGGACAAACTGAACGAGGATATCGCTGGTATCGACTTCACTAAGGAGCCTGAGTGCTAACCCCTCAACTAACTTAAGGATGCAGCTTTCCATAAGATGGTATCCCAAAACTCCTTTTAAATCAAAAGGACCTTGAGATATTTCTCACTTGGCTATCTCTACTACTATCTTTTGAAAGGGCATCACACTGGAGAGAGCGACGAAGGTTCCTATGACGACGAAGACCATTACGACGACGAGGACGATGACGATGAAGATGATGACCAGAAGGAAACTTAAGTGCAAGCGGAGGGAGACTTCTCCGACTACCAAATCCCTGCCAATGAAACTATCGAGAAGGCGATCCAGATTTTCCCTGACGGAGATGTATTGTTTATTCCCCTTGGCATCAAGTCAAACTTCCAGTGTATGGTGAACCAAGATGAACTTGCAGAGCACCTCCAAGCCTTAAATGTCGCAGATTACAAGCCTTTCCATTTTAAGGGACAGATCTAGTTGACTATTGGGTTCCAGGAGAGCTTCAAGATCAAGATAATCACCACTTAAACTTCTTAAGGGCCCAAGAAAACTCTCACTCTTGAATGGGCCTTCACTTATCCTACGATGGAATGGCTAATGCAAGAGCAAGAAGCTAAATTGATCGTTGAGGATGAAGAAGATCTCACTACCGACTTCTTGAAGTCCAAGATGTGGATGCTTGACGAAGAGGGTGTCGTCTGTTCAACTCAGGAAGAGGAGAAGAAGGAGGAGGAGAAGAAGGAAGATGATGACAAGGAGCAGAAGGTCTCCTCTATTGAAATTATGGTTATATCAAAGTGAGATGCTAATAAAAGATGCTCGCTTATATTTGATAAATTTGTTTGATAGTTTAACTTTTAACTTTTCTTTGTGTCTTTATTAAAACCTATTTAATCCTTTGACAACTTGTCTTCTCATCTCGCCTTTATCAGGAAATATCTTTTAATCCGCAGAGAATATTTAGAGTCGAAGTGAGGCCTAATACAATGATCAGAATTATACTCATAAAAGATATTAAACTTCTAAAATAATTCACCTTCTACCAATCGATAACCGATTTAATAGATGATGTTTGTTACAGACACATTAAAGTACTACTCAAACAAACAGATGTCCTTTAAAATGGACACCGATTCCGGTACTAGATAGTAGGGAGACTTATACATATTAATTAAGATGGTGGTTAATTATAATTATTCAATTATTTTCGTTTAATTTTTGTTCGTCAAGAACGAAGAATTTCAGGGACCTTCCTTCTCTGGACGAGTGGGCTTTAGACTTCAGGAATTGGACTCGTCGCCGCTCTCGTAGTCGTGAAGAGTTAATGTGTCGATTTACACTTAGTCTCTCTAATGCTTGAAGAATGGATCCATGTACAAGGACTGAATTGAGGATCTGTACAAAGGGTAAGGAGTCAACAAGTTTCTAATGATGACAAACCACTGACCATCCAACTTAGGATTCAGTATCTCAAAAGGTCTATTGGTGAGAATAGCATTTTTATCTTTCAATGCTAACATATCATCAACAGTGTAAGGTAAGCTTCTGCAAAGAATATAGAACAGGAGTAGGCCAAGTCCCCAAGAATCTAAAGCCTTCATCATCAAATGATTTAAGGGCTGGATCTCTCTATTAATAAATTCAGGAGGAGAGTATTCGTTAATGATTCCATCTCTCTAAACATTCCTGTTCAACCAATCTGTCAAGTAAGGAACGTGGTACTTATCAAAGAGAATGTTTTCTGGCTTAATATTCAGGTGATAGACTTTGTTCTTATGGGCCTGGAATAGAGTCTTGATGATCATGAAGGCAACGTACTTGAAGCACTTCTGACTTATGAAAAAGCCTTCTAAAAGGGTCCTTAAGTTGATGGATATTTAGGTATCAAGTATGCAGGCTTGCCCAAGAGGTTATAGGTTTCTAGTATAGACACTATGTTTCTACCTTGCTTATTGAAGTTGGTATCCATAATTGCAATAGCTGAAGCTTGATCAGGAATAAGAGCTTTCCAGAAGATCTTAATAATCATTTCACAAGGACCGCTGCTCTCGCTTATGACTTGGTTGCTATTCGTTTTCCTATAACACTCGAACGATCTGGTAAGATAACTTTCCCTATTCTTTTTCCAAGCAACAAGTTATGTTTGTCAGCCTCTCTCTTAACCATAGCAAAGATGTCATTTTCCATATCTTCCACTGTAGCTCTAAGGTTCTAGCTCTCCTTGTAAGATTTTAATAGTAAATCAAGTCGCCCGTAGATCCCCCTCAGCATTTGCTAGTTCAGAGTCTAGTAGTGAATATAGAACTTGGACCCTTCAACGAACTCGGCCTTTTCTTTTTGATTGAGGGTCCTGTACACCTCGTCGTTCGCTATCGATTATTGCAACTACTCCAGTTATTCCTAGCCAACTCTAAGCCCAGTAACCTTTTGATTCGTTGGTAAGGCCACTACTTTATTCAAAACATTTTGTATTTTTTCCAGGATCTCTCCTTCAAACCTTGATAGGTTCCAATACGCTCTCAACTTATACACTTGATTGTAAAACAGCCTATCCTACTAAATCGACAACTTTTACTCAGTTCCCTTGGGCTCATACTTGCAATGCAGTTTCAAGGACGTTTTGATCTATTCAATATTAATTTTTTAAACTTGTTTAATAAAACCTGCTTACTTGCTTTTACTTTCTATGATCTATATCCAGCCTCCTGAGGCTTCTTATAACTTCTTTAGACCCTCTATGATCTGAGTCTCTGAAATGAACTTTCCAACATGCTTGTCACTTCATATCATGTTTTTGATCAGTTCGGCAAGTGGTATTGTCTGCTTAATTGTAAAGAGGTACTGCAACTTATTGGTTAAGGATACCAGCTTCTCAAACTATTCTAATGGCTCGTTTGCATTAATAGAATTATGCAGTTAATCTCTCACCTTCTATTAGTTTACCTGCTTATTAATAATAGCGTAAGCTAGTTTGGGTGCAAACTCCTTAGTGGCCTTTTCCAAAAGACTTTTGGATCTTGGGCTCAGCTATTATTGCGGTTCTTAATTCTCTGCCTCAAGTTCCAAGCCTAGCAGCTTTGGAGTCATTTGGACTTCACTGTGCCTTTTTTCTAACTGACTTCCAGGAGTCGTGAAGTTGGAGTCGACAAAGTCTGAAGATGAATCCTTGTAGTAAAGGTAGAATTTGATCTGCTGCTCGTCCCGGTTTATGATCTCTACAGGATGATCGCTCATTATCTTGAAGTAATGGATCCCTCCTCTACCCAGGCATTAATCAGGAGGCAATACCCAGAGCACATACTAGAGTGGGGCACTGCGATTAATTGCTTGAATAAGTTCTTTAGCCTTTGAAGAATCAATCTCAATTTTAAAACAACAAAAGTGAGTGGCGAAGGAATTGTTGGAGTCTCTAAGCTCAATGATCTTGGTGGTCTTGTGAATGATATCTATCCTTGAGAGATAGGCACCTAACCAGGGATTGTTACTTAGCATAGCTTAGCCCATGAACTCGTTGACCAGGCCATGTAAGAGGGAGTGAATAGGTTTAGAGTTTATGAAAGTGAAGGTTGATGTTTGTTACACCAAGTTGCAGAAAAATGTAGCTTAAGAGAAGTAAGAATCAATCTCGCAAAGAAGGATGTCAGGGTCGTTGTCCTCTCCCAGTAGGATGTTGATTAGCTTGGCAACTTCCAAAGGATCAAAGATAGGATGGGGCAGCAGGAACATTGAGTTAGCCTCTACCATCATAAGGTCTTATTTATTTTGACTCCTGGTAACCGACTTCGATTTGGGAGTTCTCGAGTTGGAGTAATCGACTTCCTAATTTTTACTTATAAATTCTTGAACCTTAACTTAGTACTGTTCATAAAATGCTTTCATTTACTTCTTGTCTTCTTCTGAGACAGTATACCCAGTTGCTGGTACAGCTTCATCGAGCCTTACAGCCTTTACGCCTTTGAATTTAGGAGTCCTCAACCCATCTTTCTCTTCTTTCTGCCACTGGTGACGTATTTTCTTACCAATATAATCCTGCTTTTCAAGCCTGTCAGGATCATTCCAGCAGTCATAGATGGTTTCGACTTTGATCTCTTCTTGAATCGTTACTTCGGTAGGATTGACTATTGTGTCAGAGTTGAAAGAGACATCATTAAGGGCCTTTACATCCTTGCTTTCAGTTTGAGTTGCAAGATCAAAGTTGCTGGGATTAACCTGCACTGCAACCGAGTTCAAGGTCTTGCGAATTTGGTAAAATTCCTGAACCTTAGCAAAGTTCTCCTCAGTGATGACGGGAGTTTCCATCTCTTTAACGCTTATTATAAAAGCAGGAACTTGGACAGGGTGAGTGTCTATATTGCATTAACTTATATACATTACATACCTTAAAGTTAAGGAGGCTTTTAAGGTTAAATCCTCATCGATGAGCAACTCTCTTTAAGCATACTTGAAACGAAATCGCCAGGCTAGTTTAATTCAAAGGGTTCACAGGTATTATAGTTTTCATCTC